>JAOTQR010085006.1:0-36554 GCA_025774065.1 Solanum ossicruentum
TGTACATTTGAAAAATCCCTTTTCCGTCACAATTTAAGTCTACATATAATCTATGTTCATTTTTGGCCAATCTTACGGTAAATTTACTTCATCTATAATTTTTGAGTTTCGAACCCATGAATAGTGTTTGTTTGACTGGAATTAAATAGTTAGAAATCTATAAGTTCAATTTGTTCCGAAATCACCTGTAAATGTTATTTTGAGCAACTTTGGCAAAATTTCATGAAAGACTAACTACTTGATTTCAAAAATGAACATTTTGTGTATTACTAAGTTTTTGAAACTAGTTTTTATGTATATGATTTTCACGACTCTGTTCGTGCCCTTTTGGCCTCGTTCACCGGTTCCCGGGCTGGTTATTTCGTGTGTATGTATAATTATATGTATATATGTATATATTCCAAAGTAGGTTGGATACGGCGGGTCGGTTTGCCCATGGGCCGGCTTGCTTAGTTTGGAGATATAAAGAGCTGGGCTTGGGATGGCATCATGACGTGTGAGTGCTGGGCCGAGTTCGCCCCAGCTCACGTGAGTGCGTGGCACCGTCGCCTCGGCTCAACAAATGGGCATGATGACCTTTACACATTACGATACGTGAACGCTTGGCACCGTCGCCCTGGTTCACCTATCTTATGATGTGAGTGTGAGGCTCCGTCGCCTCGGCTCACTTGGGCTACAGTTGGGACTTGTGTTGGAGTTGTCGGGGATTTGAAACTTCTGGTGTTATGTTGTGGTATGGCGTGAGATTGGAGGTCGCCATCATTCTCATCCGTTATGCATTGTTCGATGTTTTAAATAGAGAATTATTTTGATGTTTGCATACAGGTTTGACTCATGCATTTTATTTGGATTATTACTTTCACTTACATTTCGTACTTTCCGCTTTACATACTTGGTATGTATTTCGTACTGACCCCCTTCCTTCGGGGGCTGCGTTCATGCCCGCAGGTACCGACATACAGGGTAGAGAGCCATCTTCTTAGGATCTTTGCCTACCGTTGAAGTGCTACATTTGCCTCAGGAGCAGTTTGTTGGTATACACATGTTCTTTATTTTCTGTACTTAGTCTTTTTGTATATTCGAGGGTATGACAGGGCCCTGTTCCGTCTTACGATTCTGTTTGTATGTATAGAGGTCTGTGGATACCTGTGGGTGTAGGATATGGCATGTTGTGTGATATGATTAAGTATGTATGGTATATCTATTGGGCGGTTCTACCGCAGCGGTGACCTTGTCAGCCCGCGTGTATGATATATATATATATGTGGTTATGTATTGTATGCTGGGTTGCTGTTTGCAGGTTTTTAGTCAGTAAAACAGCGAAAACTCTGCCGAAATTTCTGTAGATTTCTTGGCTAGTAGGGTTGGATATTAGAATTTGGGTTTGTCTGGGTGCCCAATCGGCACTAACCACGACCCCTGGGTTGGGTCGTGACAGTTACCCGGCGCACAACCCCCGAGTAGGGCATGGTCACATTCCAACACTATATAGAGTATACCATATACATACATTCACTTCATCATCATATAGTCCTCGTATACATACATTTATTTCATCATCATATAGTCATTCAACTCACAAGACATGCATTGGACCTTTAATTCCTCAAGAAACTATAACTGGACATTTTATCAAATACTTATAGGGTGTATAGTGCTAGTGTAAAATCATGCAATTCAAGAGTGTTATCATTCTAGAAAACTCAATGTAAAATCACCAATAGATACTTGGTAACACCCTCAAGCAATATACGTCAAAACCCTTCATCAAATCTTACAATAGAGCTTGGTTTCATTGCTCAAAACATAGCAAAACAGTCACAATATCGTAAATCCCAACAAAGTGTGCAATAATTTCCATAATAAATAAGACTCATGAGTAAATCATCTTTAAATCATGCAAATTTAAGTCAAAGGAAGCTTAGGTATCATGGGTGAAAGGATCCCATGAAAAAACCCCACATACCTTAGTTTTGGAGATGAACTTGATGAAGATTGGAGATGGAGACTTTTAAGTTTGAGAGGAAATCCTTAGATCCGGAGAGGGTTTTGAGACTTGTATTTAGGATAAAATATTTGGCTAAGTGTTTGAGTGAGTATTGGGGAATGTTTAGAATAATATGAGAGTGAAAAATGGCTAAGTATAAGTATTTTCTCGTGTGTGAAGGCTTAGGCCCAAGTGTCTTAGACCGAACAAAAAAATTGGATTGGAAAATACACTGAGGCTCGTCGCGCCTTAGACGTGCCTGAACACTGTTTCCGTGCTCACTTTGAAAATTTGAATTTTGCTACGGTTGCTCCAAAATCGGAGTTAGACCCTCTTCCCTCTAAATTTGACTCCCTAAGCAAGAATATGAAGTTGAATTTTCGATATCACGCATGGATTTTGAAATATATGAAAATTACGATTCCAGACACTTCCGAAGCACATTTTTGGGCACTTTTTGGGGTCGTGACAGATTTGTTTCGATATATCGACCTTTTCCCATTGTATTTGCAAACAAATTCTTATTTATTTCTCTACATTTCAGATTTGACATTACAATTGTGCATCATTCACCTATCAATCACAACATCAAGAAATATTTTTTAAAGAACTGTTACTTTGCAAAAAAAAAAAATATATTTGTCGGAAAGTGTGACATATGTGTGAAACTTTTTAGAAATATAAAAGATATAATCTTTAGACACATACATGATATTTTTTTTTTTGAGAAAAGCTACAATTTCTTAAAAGACAAAAATTGATCATATGCCAACATATATAAATGTTACTTAGGTTCACTTCAAGCTATTTGTTGTTTAAATATCAAAAGATAAAGAAAGTGTCACTTTAAATGTTTGATATATTAAAAAAATACAAAAGAAATAAATTATTGTATTTTACTTTCAAATTATAATTAATCGTTGCTTACGTGTTTAATATTATTTATATTTTTTTCAAGTTAAGTTATACTAATTATAGACAAACGTGCAACGCATATTCCCAGAGACTAGTATATAGATAAACAAACAAGAAAAAGCAAAAAAATAGGTCAAAGAATTTAATGTGTTAACATGGTAATCTTAAGCCAAAGCAGTTAATAAATTACAACCTAATAGAAAATCTAATACTGAATCAGGTATAGAAAGATTTTGATAATTAACATATAGGGAAGTAGATGCGGGGAATGGGTTGCTATAACATGTTTCTATCAGACTATGTTAGAAGAAAGTCAACCACGAAAAGCAAAAGGAATTCGTGCACCTTCTTGAAGGAGAGGTCTCAAAACTATAAATATAATAAGGGTTTCAGAAAGAACCTTACACAGAGAGTTACAGGCAGAGCCAATCAAATAGCGGAGTTCATATTTGAAAGAATCCTCACAACGCAAGGCTTAAGGTTTAAGGTTCATATCTCAAGTTTGTGGGAAAAATTAAAGATGATTTTTTGAAATATCATAGATTAGTTTCTAAAATAAATTAGTGTAGTATTTGGGAAAAATATCTTATAGAAATATCTAGATATTCTAGAGTAAAAGTTAAAGTTGCTAGAATTTTCTTATATTTAGGATGGGATACCTGAGTAGACTTGGGGATTCTTGATATGCTTGATTTTGATACTAAATAGGGCATGGATTGGTTGGATCCTCATCATGCTGTTTTGGATTGTTATGCCTAGAGTGTTACCTTCGCCATGCCTGGTATACCCCAATGGTGGGCAGGGATCTATTAGTCGCACATCGACTAGTATAATTTCCTATGTTCGGCCTAGGAGGTTGGTAACTACCGGTTATGTAGCATACTTGGCTCATGTTCATGAGTTGAGGCTCCTTCTGTTGATTCAGTTCTGGTGGTTTGTGAGTATTCATATATGTGTCCTACTAATTTTCCTGGTCTACTTCCAGAAAGGGATACTGATTTTTCCATAGATCAATTTGGAGCCGAGCACTAAGCCAATATTTATTCCTCCTTATCGGATGACCCCTACTGAACTTAAAAAGCTCTGAGTTTAACTTTAGAGTCTCTTGGATCAGGGTTTTATATTGCCAAGTGTTTCTCCCTAGGGTTCTCCTATTCTATTAATCAAGAAAAAAGATGAGACTCCACAAATGTGTACTAATTATAGGCAATTGAATAAGTGATGATGAAGAACCGCTATTCCCTACATTGCATTGATGATTTATTTGATCAGTTGTAGGAAGTTTCAGTGTTTTCTAAGATCAATTTGAGGTTTGGTTATCATTAGTTAAAGATTAGGGCAACATACATTCCTAAGACTGCCTTTCGAACCAATTATGGCCAATATGAGTTCCTGATTATTTCATTTGGATTGATTAATGTCTCTACTGCTTTTATGGATCTGTTGACTAGCGTATTCAGAACTTGTATAGATTCTTTTGTCATATTCTTCATTGATGACATATCTCGGTATACTGACAGAGCTGAGAATAGCATGCCTAGCAACTGCGGAATGTACTTTAGATATTGAGAGACCAACGACTTTACGTCAAGCTTTCTAAATGTGAGTTCTTATCAGAGTCAGTGGCGTTTCAGGGGTACGTAGTGTCCAAGGATGACATTATGGTGGATGCAGCTAAGATTGAGGTCATTCGTGGTTAGGATAGGCTCACATCTGTTACCAAGGTAAGGAGATTTATTGATTTAGCTAGGTACCACAGATGGTTTGTTATGTGGTTCTCCATATTGCTGCACCGTTGTCTCGACTGGATCGCCATGGTGTCTCTTTTGTGTGGTCTGAGGAGTGTGAGTCAAGCTTTTGAGGCTCAAGGAGTTGCTTACTATTGCTCCTATTCTAACTCTTTCATAGTGCACAAGTACGCACTTTAACTATCCAACATTTCAAGAAGCAGACACTTGTACACTATGAAAGTTAAAGTGTCTACTTATGCACTATGAAAGTTAAAGGTCCAAATTAAAATATGAAGCCAAGTTTAGGATCCAATTGATGTATTGCTGATTTTAAATTTAAAAATCATGTTTCCAACAATTAACAATCTTCATCATACATGTAACAATTCCATTTTATAGTATAATGAGATATTTATCAGTAATTATGTTTGAGATTGAAATACAGTTTGTCATATTGTTGTTGTGGGTTCATTACTCCTTATGTCTTGGATAATTTTGAATGAGAAAGTTCACAGGTAAGATAGTATAGTTCTTCTTGTTAAATTGATCATCAACTTGTTAAGGTGTTATTATTTTTTTTTACATAAAAAAGTATCACAAATACATTTCCATAAAAAAGTAAAATTATTTTTAAAAAGTTTGAAGAATCTGACAGATAACTTCTGATCTTCAAATAATTACCATTTCTCGATTACTACTTTTAGGTCAAGAAATTAAGATCTGTTGACCAATTAAAAATTGAATAGAAGAAAATGATCTTTTTAAATCTGTTATAATTAGCTTCTAATTAAAAGGTTAAGAATATTAACAAAAACATTATGAACTTGGAGGATGCAAATATTATCAAAATAAAAACAAACCAAATTGTTTTCTATTTTGAAACACAATAACTATGTTTTGATGTCATAGAAGAACTCTAAAAGTTGTATTAGAATAGAGAAATGCAACATTATTCATACTTTTACTTGCCTGATTAGTGCAACGTATTCATTTTACTAAGTACTTAACATATAAACTAGTATAACATAATTGTTGTTGCAGCTGTTTGACACCCCCAACTACTTCTCCACCACGATCCGAGTTGTTTCCTTAATACCATGCCCTACTGGTTTCTATAAATCTAGGAAAGCAAGATTCAGTAGATTGCTATGTGTAATCTAGTTCTACAGAGTAACTTGCAAGTGTTTGAAAATTATAAAGACTGGCTATAGAGTTCACTGATCACTATGATAATGATATGAAATGAGTTCAAATGAAGTAAAAATTCTGACCTGTACTTGTTTGAGACTGAGACCGACTTGTTATTGAATAGAGTTCACGGTCATAATTGTAAGTAATAAGATATAAGAGGTACTAAAATTGGATCACCACCAATCAAGTGATCAAACAACCTTCCTGAACCAGTAGTTTGAAGGTTCAAGTCATACTAGAGAGTAAGTGGAACACCATTAATCCTCCCGATGGAATAGGGTGGGAAAGAAAGACCTCGTAAGACTTAACATTTGGGGGTGATAGAAAAAACATTCTTTCAAACATTTCATGTTTGCAAAGAGAAAATAGTATCCTTTTCTTCTTATTCAGAGGAAAATTGGAAATGTCAATCATCAAACGTAGGTATCACTAGGCATTTGAATATGCAGATCTATTACCTGCAGCAACCGTATCCTCAGTGTTGACCGAAGACACCTAGAAATTATAATGCTATCAGTTATTTTCCATATTAGATGTCGTAAAACAGTTAATTATCCTTTCAAATACAACACAATCAAAACTCAAAAATGAAAACAATTGTTTTTTTCACCAAAACATTTTCATTACTCTGGAGAAATCCTTCGCCACCCAAGAATTTTGCCTTGTATGAAGAGTAAAAAACATGATCATGCCGGTACTAACTCCTCAACTAACAAAGTTGTTCCTTTTTTTTGTTTTGGTGTGTGTGTGTTTGCTGGTGGGAGAGGGGTGATTTATTTGTTGACCCTTGCCCCCCCAAGAATTAGAAGTAAAAAATTGTATCAGCCTTGATATATGCTCACTTGTGATTGTGGAACCTGTTCCATACAACTCTTAAGAAACTGCACACATGCATCAGTTTCAGGGACGGAGCTGATATTAGACCTGTACGGTTCAAGGGAAAAAATCATTATTCGTTATGAATGAAGGAAAACATCAAAAAAGGAGATGCAGGATGAAAAAAAGGTAAGAAGGAAATAGAGAGTGATGAATTCTTCAACTTTATTTTCTGTCGTGCTTCCCTTAGTGTTTGATTGACCTTATTAAGCTTCTCCTCATGAGCCTAATATGGAAATACATCAAAATAAATATATCAAGTTACGATTTTTCTGTAACAAGAAATATAAGCTTATAACGAACGACTGAAGGTTGTTCCTTTTCTAAATATTATATATCCTTGGATTTTTGATATATACATGATCAAAACTAATGTGGAAGCATCAAATCTTACCTTGGCACTAAAGAAAATTGACCAATCATGATCAACATCGTAAAATTAGCTAGCAAAAATACAAAAGTTATTCAATCACATAGAAAAATACCAAGCAAAAAAGGAAAAAGAAAAAGAAAACGACAAGTTATTATCTACTATCTTCTACACCATTTCCCCTTCATCATTTGATTGTGTGAGACTATGCATTAAATGCTGCAAAAGAAAGGGCAAGTTAAGGTCAGATGAAATACCAAGGACTTGCTGTCACAGGTTGACGAATGTGTAAAACTTACTATCTGATCATTTGGAACGGATCTTAAATAATCATGTGAATTGGTAAAAAATAAAACATTTGAGATACTGAGTTATTGTAAGGACCTGGATTTTTGTATAGCTTTAGTGATGCTTGAGATTTGGTTTCGAAAAGTTTTGGGTGATACCTTGTGGAACCTCCAAGCTCGATCTAAGTTCACTTTCAAGCCTTCAATTCAAGCTTCTTTATGTTGTTTAAGTCCATCATGGGTCTCCCACATCAAGTCAAGTTCAAAGGAATTTCATTGGCTATGTTTTTCACAAGCACCGATAGAAGGGTCAACTTTAAAGGGTCATATCGCTTAGCACAAAAGGATCTAGATAGCCCACAACATATCAAATTAAAGCTCTTTGAGTTAGATTTCCAATGCACTTGGTTTCACCTCATTTTGAATTCAGATGAAGAAGTTATGCTGGGTTTTATAAGATCTTCCTGTGCAGTGTTGCCACACAGGCACCTACACGAGCAGTGAGGCTTCTCATGATCCGTGGGAACATCCTTAAGCCTGAAACGACCATTTTTGCCTAAGTATTGGGGTATGACCAGTAGTACTAGCCATATGGTCTTCAAGGGTGAGGAAAATCATAAGTGTGGTGCAATCTTGGTGTGGTGAAATAATTTTTGTGGCCAAGTATGGCAACACGATTTACCGCATGAGCCGTGGTAAGGGTGACGAGCCATTTGAGGTTGGAATAGGGAGCTTTTGGCTAAGGTTGGTGCCATGCCCAGCCCCACGAACCGTGGTGAGGCTCATGGGCCGTTTACCCAACTGTGCGACTCACCTTGGTGTTTAAAATTGCAAAGTATTGAGCCAAGTTCCAACTTCCTAAATTTTTGCTAAGTGTCAGTTCATGGGCAAGTTCAATGACCGTGTAATACCACACAACCCCTGAAGTCATCAACGAAGTGACTTCGACCAAAATTTTTATCCGGTTCATTAATGGTATTTTCATAAATTTGATTATTTCTATTGGTCCTTTGGGAATTTGGAATTTTTCTATGGTCATCTAAAGACCTACAACTTATTTCAAATGTTCTAAATCACTCTTCATATTTTTAAAACCTTCTCAAAAGCTTTCCACAATAAAACTCTTTGAGATTTCAATTTTTGAGCTAGGGAACTCAAGTCTTCTTCCAATTCTTTGGGTTTCTTCATCTTGGTGAAGGTATGTGGGTTTAATCCTTGATTCCTTCCAATCAAGGAGACCCAAATCTTTTCAATCAAATTTCATCAATTTAAGCTCTCTTTGAATATGAGTTTTTATTATTTGGATTTATTAAATCAAATTAATGTATGGGTTGTATATATTTGATGATTTAAAGTTACTTTAAGCCCTATTATAATGATTTACATTGAGTTTATGAAATTATGAATATGCATGTCTCTTTTTAAGGCTTGCTTATACATGAGTGATTATATGATGATTTTAAATGTGGATTTAATTATGTTTTCGCTTAAACTTCATATAATATTGTTGATTTTAGATTGAATCTTAATTACCCATGCTATCCTCAAATCATTCATGGCACTTGCATTCATGACATTAGATTTCTATGAAAATTATGAAGTGGGTTAAGCCTAATTATGTATTATGATATAATTTTGATAAGATATTAGTTATGAAAAGAATGTGATCAAATACATATTTATGATTATGGCTCTTTGAGCATTTTGGGTGCTTGCATCATTTTGTATATGAATGGGTTATTCCTATGTATGAGTATTACGATATGAAAGCATGGTTTTGGCATTTGAGCCTAAGTACGAGCTATCATGAATGATGTTTAGCTTTTAAGCCCAATTTTGTATTGAATTTGGCAAGACTTGTATCTTTAGAAACATGTATATATTATACGTATATGTATTCTTGTGGGATAATGACTTAGCACTGATGGATCAGGAGCGTTAGAGCTATCCCCAAGGGCTCTCTCCCTTTCCTTGAACTATGTGCCAGCATAAGAATGATAGTCATCACCAAAATGATTGGGCTATAACAGATGACTATTCATTTATGATATGATGTGATATATTTTGATATGGAAATCCTTTCGAAATAATCGGGTCGTAAGGAAGGTGCCCACGACATACGAAATGATCGGGTTGTAAAGAAGGTGGTCAACAGATACGAAATGACCGAGTCATAAGGTGTGGTGTAGATTACCTTTGGCAAGTAATCTTCTCTCATCCGAAGGGAGGTCAACATTAGGCAAATTCATGTAATAGATCGCATAGGTTTAAGTTGTCGGTTATGGTCACATCCTCACTATATATATGAGCATCATTTGTATTTCATGCATCATGAATTTCATAGCATCTTGTTATATTATATTCCTTGCTATAAATCTCCTTCTATATTATGTATCTTTGCCATCCAACATTGTATGCAGGTTTTGGTAAGTAACATGCATTGCACCCCGCATACATAGTACATTAAAAGTCCTATCACATACTTTTGCTTGCATGATCTCACAATGTAGGGACTAGATGATTACTTTCATCCACCGTTTGATGGATAGATCTGATTTTGAGACATTCGTTGTGTTGAGTCCTATCTTCCAAGGACAAGCCACCATTCCTCTACCTTAAGTTGTTGTTATTTATGTTACCTATACTTTGAGGGTGAGGCCGGAATATGTCTTGGCCCCCGCCCTATCTCATGACTAGAGGCATTGTTGGTCATCTTGTAGACTATCGTCAAATCTATGTGTTAGTCTTGTATCTAAAGCTTATGAATATGGTTATCCTTTGGATATGACAATTATAGATTGATTATGGGAATTATGATATATATATATATGTTTGATGTGGAAATCTGGAATATCCTAAGTCCCGAATTATCCCCAGAGCGTGAGTCATACTTACATGCCCCTTAGTCATTATGTGCTGTATGCTATGTGAATCTATGCGCATCCTTTTCGATAAGATATCTCCATAGTGTGAGTCCTACTTTCCCGTCCCTTAGAACTATGTGTTTAATTTGAATGTGCTTTCGAACCGATGGTGTGAATTTTGGTACTTTGAGGCTTGTTTGGGGACTCTTGGGTTCCTATTCGCCATGTAACTACTAGACCCCTAGTCCGAGTCGTGATAGAGATGGTATAAGAGCATAAGGTTTATAAATGGTCCTCGGAGTCCAACATGCCGCGTCAAGTATAGTCTTATTCATGGGTGTGAAGCATGCCACATATATGGATAAGAGGCTACAACGCGTTTTAGGAAATACTTCACTTTTTCATGATTATTATCGTGCTATGGAACATGTCTTGAGATTTCTTGTCTCCATCCCTCCCTATCGGATAGGGAGAGTTATTAGGCTCATAATGCAATCTAGGTAGGAGGATGTTGTACCTGATCTTATATATGAGGTTAGATGGGAGTTGGTGAAGGGAAGAAGGAGTTGGCAAAATATGTTTACTGTTTGGCTAGATTGGGTGTTAGGTTTGCTGACTCTAATTATGGAGGTATTCATGTTTAGAATGGGGCCGAATCTTTTGTGGTTGTTTATGTAAAGGCTAAGCAAGACTTGGACCCATCATTGGTTATGTTGCAAAGGTGGTTGCCGGAAATAAGATAGAGGTTTTATCCCAAGGGGGAGATGGTGTAATTCGGTACCAAGATCAATTGTATGTTTCGGACATTGATGGTCTTAAGGATATGATCATGTGTAAAGCCTATAACTCTCATTATTCTATTCACCCAAGATCTACTAAGAGGTACTAAGGTTTGAGAGAAGTGTATTGGTCATATGGTATGAGGAAGGATGTAGTCCAGTTTGTATCTGAATGCTTTAATTATCAACAAACAAAGGTAGAACACCAAAGACCTAGTGGTTTGACTCAAGTTATTGAAATTTCTACTTAGAAGTGGGAAGAGGCAAATATGGATTTTGTGGTTGGTTTGCCTTGGACCTGAAAGTAATTTGATTAATTTTGGGGTATTGTTGATCGGAGGACTAAGTCGTCTCATTTCTTATCGGTTGAGACTACTTTCAATGTTGAGGACAATTCAAACTTTGGAGGATATGACGAGGTCTTGCATATTGGAATTCAAAGTTAATTGGGGTGATCAGCTACTGGTAATTGAGTTTGGTTACAACAATAGCATTCATGCTAGCATTGGTATGACGCCATTTGGGGCTTTATGGGATAGAAGGTATACGTCTTTGGTAGGATGGTTTGGTTAGATGAGATGACTTGTATAGGCTCGGGTTTAGTGCTGGAGGTTATGGAGAGAGTGCGATTAGTTAGGGAAAAGTTAAGGATGGTTTGAAGTCATCCAAAGGGTTTTACTTAGATGTTGGAAAGAGAGATCATGAGCCTTGTATTGGTGATTGGGTTGATGTCAAGGTATCACTTATTAAGGGTGCGATGTATTTTGGAAAGGAGGGAAAGTTAAGTTGCTTGGTATGTAGGCCCTCATGAGATTGTTGAGAGGTGTGGGAATATGGCCTATAGATTGAATTTTCCTCCGGGTGTGAGTTTTATTCATTTGGTTTTCTATGTGTCTAAGTTGAGGAAGTTGGTTGGTGATACTAGTGCTATTGTTCCTTTGGAAGGAGTTGAGGTTCAGGATAACTTCTCTTATGAGGAAGTTTCGATTGAGATCTTCGGCGGGAAAGTGGAGAGGCTTCATGATGAGGACCAACATATTGAAAGTGCTACATGGGGAGTGGAATCAAGTAGCATGTGGCCATACCTCTATCTTTTCCAATCTATTCAAGCCTAAGGTATTAGGTTCTTCTTACTCTCAATAGTCCTAATTCTATCACTCTTGAGTCTCATGTCATGACATGCATACATGTGCATAAAAATGATTTATTTTATGATGTTTTAAAATGATTTGAATATGTTTTGATATGCGTTTTAACGATTTGATGATTTTCAAATTGTGAATTATGCATTGTACCTTGTAATTGGAAGTTTCATGTTCTAATTCAATCCTTAGAAGCCTTATTCTTCCATATTCGAGGATGAATGTTCCCAAGGGGGAGATGATGTAAGGACCTGGATTTTTGTATAGCTTTAGTGACACTTGAGATTTGGTTTCAGAAAGTTTTGAGCCAAGGTAACACCTTATGAAACCTCCAAGCTCAATCTAAGTTCACTTTCAAGCCTTCAATTCAAGCTAATTTATGTCGTTTAAGGCCATAATGGGTCTCCTACATCAAGTCAAGTTCAAAGGAATTTCATTGGCTAAGTTTTTCAAGTACCGATAGAAGGGTTAAATTTAAAGGGTCATCTCTCTTAGCACAAAAGAATCTGGGTGGGACATGCCATATCAAATTAAAGCTCGTTGAGTTAGATTTCCAACGCACTTGGTTTCACCTTATTTCGAGTTAGGATGAAGAAGTTATGCCTATTTTCGTAAGACCCTGCTTTGTAGTGTTGCCACACGGGCACCTACACGGGCATTGAGGCTTCCCACAATCTTTGGAAAAAACCTTGAGCCTGAAATAGGCATTTTTGGCCTAAGTATTGGGGTACAACCAGTGGTACTAGCCGTATGGCCTTTAAGGGTGAGGAAAATCGTAAGTGTGGCGCAATCTTGGTGCGGAGAAATGATTTTTGTGGCCAAGTATGGAACCACAGCTCACAACATGAGCCGTGGTGAGGGTGATGAGCCGTCTGAGGTTGGCATGGGGAGTTTTTTTGCTAAGGTTGGTGCCACTCCCAGCCCATGAATCGCGGTGAGGCTCACAGGTCGTTTACCCAACCTTGGCACTTACCTTTGTGTTAATAATTTCTAAGTATTGAGTCAAGTTCCAACTTCTAGAATTTTTTGTAAGTGTGGGTTCATAGGGAAATTCACGGACCGTGTAATGCCACACGGCTCATGAAGCCATCAGTGAAGTGACTTAGACCAAAATTTCTATCTAATTCGTTAATGGCATTTTCAAAAAATTTGGTTATTTCTATTGGTCGTTTGGGAATTCCTATGCTATTTTATGGTCAACTAAAGACCTAAAATTCCAAATATTCAAAATCACTCTTCATATTTTTAAAACTCTCTCAAAAGATTTCCACAAAAGAACTCTTGGAAATTTCAACATTTGAGCTAGAGAACTCAAGTCTTCTTCAAATTCTTTGGGGTTTCTTCATCTTGGTGAAGGTATGTGGGTTTGATCTATGAGACCCCGTGTTTCCATAATATGATAGGGTGCATGTTATATAATACATATATGATTTTAGATAGGATCTAAGGATAATTAGGCTACCAATAGGTGCTAATATCAAGGACTTGAAGTTTTAGGACAAAGTAATCCCCTAAATGCTCATTTGGGATTAAAGAAATGGCCCGAGTGGCACCTTGCCCTTTTGGAAGATTTAAATTAAGTTTCACTTTACGAATGGGACTAAGAGTGTATAATTTGCTAATAATGAATTTTTAAACATTATTTTAATAGCACAAAGGTCATACATTAAGTTTTGGAATCAAGAAAGTTGCAAGAGAAAGCTTGGCCAAAGTTAACGTAACTTTCGTTAAGAAATCCTCCTTTAATTTGGGTCAAATGTATCAGGTCATATCTCTCAAAATATAAAGATTTAGAAGGTTTGTGACCTATCAAATCTAAGGTCTACGAGTCTAGTTTTCAATGCACATATCCCCCACATCAAAACCGACCTTAGAATAAAAAGTTACGACCATTTTACTGACTACCCGAACAGGAAACTGGGTCATGGGTCGAGTTAACCCACCTAGATGTCGTCTAATTTGATCTTGTTAAAGCTCAAATCAGTCCCATTTCATCCCAAAATAGAACATAAACTGAAGATAAAGTTCTCTCAAGGTCTCCAAGTGATTTAGGTTAGTTTTTCATATTTTTACTGTTAAAATTCGTCCATGTGCCTAGAAATATGTGTCTTACAACAATAACAACATACCTAGAAATGTGTGTCTTGCACTTTGCAATTGTTTTCCCCTCCTATTAGCTGTGTTTGGGGCTGTTTTTGGGCTTTAAAAAATAGTGTTCTTTCTGGTTATTGTTGGTTTATAGCTGGTCTTTTTAGATAATAATTTTGGGGCTCCTTTATAGCCATTTTTGGAAAGTTCTACGGATGTTTCCTTGCATAAGTTCTATATGGCGAGTCTGATCACTAATGCTTAATTCTAGAATATTTAAAAGTGTGCTTAAGCTATATATGTATAGTGGTTTTGAAGCTTAGGACATAAGGAAGAACTCTCATGAAGAGACTTTGGGCCATTGGACATCCATTGGAAAGGTATGTTAAGGCTAAACTCCATCCCTCCTTTAAGCACGAAATCTGCGAAGTTTCCCAAAATGTCAAATGTGATATCTTACTATTCCATTTCCAGAAAGACCTTATATGTAAGGCATTAGGATTGCAATTGAGTTACTTTCATGATGGTATCAGGTTAACATTCTATTCGTTCGTTTAAACTGGACATTCAATGTCTATATATCATTTTGTCGGGTTTCTTGGCTACCTATCCATTTGTTCAAGGCATTTATCTTCTTAGTGTCATGTCATCAAAATAAATGTATATTATGAAGGGGATATAGTATTTCTAATCAATCCTTCTTCCATACAAAAATACAATTGAAGCACTTAACAAGTGATGCGATTTTCGATAATCTATAGCGTAATACTCCTTTTTAAATTACTAATGCACTTGATTTTGTTCAAATACTTTCTTTTACTAATTGACACAGGACCACTTATAAGCATCATGTAAAGCACCTTTATGAACATTTTCAGAGTTAAGGCCGCATTTTAAATATTGAGTTAAGTTGTCAAACTTATTCAAAAGACATGTAAGATCACATGAGTCAAGTGTATATACTATAATAATGATTATGTTGTTATGAGGATAAGTGTATCAATGACCCGAGATTGGCTAAATTTATGCTATGACCCACAACGTGCATTCAGTATTCATAGCATACATGGTACATTATGCATGGACTCCAAGCTATAATCGGAGGCATGAGGCCTATTTGCCTAAATGATTATATATCTGTGTATGTATATGGTACAGATTGCTACAGGAATTGGAAAAATATGATATCGGTTTACTGTCGGAAAGGACCACCATTACTAGCATTTGGTTGGATATGTCATGCATTTGCATCTATATATATATTCACGACTAGGAATGAAATGGGGCGGGTGTGGGGCAAGACCCGCATAAACTCACAAGGATTTTACCCGCTCCGCTCTGCCCGGCATAACATAATATTTTTGTTACCCACCCTGCCCCACCCTGCATTAACCTGCCCTCGAAAACCATACACATACTCTGAAATTATTTTTTCTTATTAGTCTAAGGATGTTTGTGTGAACTGAATTAATTTCTTATAAGATTCCCATTGTTACAAAATAATTGTTTTCTTATAAGTTTGTTATAAGTTTCTTATAGGTTTGTTATTAGCTACTAAAAGAAAAAACAAACTTATTAGTCTTGAGAGAACTGAATTTTGTAACCCATGTTTGGCCCTCTGCTGCAAAATAGTAAACTCTCAAACAGTGAACAAGCCTTTAGTTGCTCACATATAACATAGCATAGATTCCATACACTCACAAAAAATACTTTAAACAAAACAATACTTAAACAGAAAATACACAAAAGATTCTACTTGTGAGTGCTTTAATTTGGACGTACAGTGAAGAGAACAGACTCTAATTTTGTACAAAAATTTTTGTTTTAAAAAAAACCCTAACCCACACCCTTCTCGCCCCGGGTATTTTTTTTAAAAAAATCTGTATCCACCCCTCCCTACCCCACTCTGCAAAAATATTAACCCGTACCAGCCCCACAAAGACAATAACCTGCCCTGCCCCTCAACTGCCCTGCCCCTTTAATCCCTATTCATGACATGCGATACTCGAGCATACCATGCATATTTGATCACTAGGAGGTTGCTTGTTGGCCACTAAGGTTACTTGAGCTTTTGGTTACAGGTGGTATTTCTATTTCCCTTTTTTCTGCTATTATCCATGGTTTTACTTTTTTCCTTACATACTAGTACATGCTTATTCGCATTGACATCCCGTTGCCTGGGGATGCTACATTTTTAGTTCATGCGTGCATGTTCAAATAGGGACTCTGATCGACCCCTCCATTAGGAGCCTAGATCAGTTATGAGTTGGTGAGCTTCACCTCTTCCTGGAGCTTTAACGGGATGATTGCTTTTTGTTGTACAGTTGGGTATAGTCGGGGCCCTGTCCCGGCAGTATTAGTGGTTCTCTTAGAGGCTGTTGTGGATATGTTATTTTGGGTTGGTTCCCTTGTTCCTTTCAGTCTCCAGTATAGGACTGGCATGTATATATAGTCTATGCCTGTAGCTTTGTTGTTGTAGCCTTGTCATCTAGCTAGTATTTTATCATTTTGGGTTGCCTATATTGATGTACTTGATTTGAAGTTGATAAGTTTATGACCCAAACTATCCAGGCTTAGTTTTTCAGATGTTATGCTGCCAAATTTTCTTATGGCCCCTAGTTTGGTTGGCTAGCATATTTAGTGTCTTACTCGACCAATAACGGTATCGAGTACTAGTTATGCCTCCTTCCCCCTCCCATTTGAGGCATGAGAAACATGATATCAGAGCAGGTCGCGTCCTATGGACTCTACAATGTTGTGTCTAGTAGAGTCTTGCTTATGGGTGTGTTGTGCACCACACTTATAGTCAGGAGGCTATGAGGCATTTAGGGATGGTTTCCTTTCTTTCACTTAATCGATCATGCTATAGAGCAAAGTTATAGGAACATATGCAATCTTAATCGTGCTTTGTGGTTTATTTTTTTTGTCTGGCTGTCTATGTTCAGGAGATGGCACAACGTGAGGTAGGTATGGATCCGAAAGAAGGTACCAATCATTCTCTGATGGGTTAGTCAGATATTCCCCCCATTGAGGCATATAGAGAGCCTCCAGTATCCATAGTACCAGATTCACCAGCACCTGTCGAAGGCCAAGGAAGTCCAGCACCCCTAACCCTAACAGAGACTAGGGAGCAGGGTATGAGAGAGGCTATTTAGCTACTGACTAGGATGGTTTCTATTCATGAAAGGCAACTAGAGGCAAGAGCCAATGCCAGAAGGTATCAAAAGAAAGATCAAAGGTACGAGAGTTTCTTCACTTGGCCTCTCCAGTGTTTACAGATTCTAATCCCACAGAGAATCCAAAGGACTTTATAGACCATATGTATAGAGTGTTGAGGGTGATGTATGCCTCTATCATCGATGTAGTAGAGTTGGCTTTTCAACTACGTGATGTTGCCATCTTGTGGTATGAGCCATGGGAGAGATCTAGAGGGCGTGATGCTCCGCTAGCAAAATGGGAGGACTTCTATGAGGCATTTTTAGCCCATTACTTACAAGAAGAGGTTCAGGAGGCCCGTCTTGACCAACTTATCAGTTTAAAGCAGGGAGATATGAGTGTAAGAGAGTATAGCCTTAGGTTCAATTCTTTGGCTAGATATGCACCAGATGTTATACGTACCATAAGTGCCAGAGTTCATTGTTATGTGGATAGGTTGGGGGATCATTTGATCAGAGATTGCAGGATATCCTCTTTATAGGATGGCGTAGATATTTCCCATATACATGTTTTTGCTTAGACTCTAGAGGACCTTTCTCATCGGATTCGGGATACTCGTAGAGATAGGGAGAAGAATAAGAGGGCTCGTACTATGGGGTCTTAGAGGGAGCTACAGGGTGATTTTAGGCCTTCTTTTTATTGATAACCACCTTTTTCAGTGGGTGGTTCGCCGCCACGGATACAAGGGTAGCGATTTGATCATTATATTCTGTCAGGGCCGGGGCAGAGTTCACGCCAGCTTTAGAGCTGTCAATAGGATCGCTCTGCATCAATAAGATATCCTACTCCTCCATGTGCACAATGTGATAAGCTTCATGTGGGCAGTATAGAAAGGGTTCAGGTGCATATTGCCATTGGGGGAGATAGGACATTATATCAACCAGCGGCCGGGGTTAGGTAGAGGTATAATAGCTTAGTCTTCAGGATCAACTATAGCCTCTTCATCCTCAATACGTGCTCCTCTACCAAACCCACATCCTACTCAGGGTCATGGTAGAGGAGACAACTTAGGTTCTACGAGTGGCCAGAATCATTTTTATGCACTCACAGGCTGACAGGTTTCAGAGGTATCTCCAGATGTGATCATAGGTATATTGATGATACATTCTCATGCTATTTATGCACTACTAGATCCTTGCTCTACATTTTTATATGTTACTCCATTCATTGCCAGTACGCTTGATAGGAAACCTAAGTTATTGCCGGGGTCCGTTAAGGTATCTATACCAGTTAGGGACTCAAATGTAGCTAGTCATGTTTATCGAGGTTGTACATTGTTAATTAACGAGCATCCAACTTCTATTGATTTAATTGAATTAATCATGCTAGATTTTGATGTTGTTATGGGTATGGATTGGTTACCAGCTTGGTATGCTAATATCGATTGTCGAGCAAATCTTGTCCACTTCTATTTTCCAGGTGATCCGGTCCTTAAATGGAAAGGTAATGTTGCCTCGCCCAACGGTAAGTTGATTTCATACCTTAGGGCTCAGAAGTTAATAGCTAAAGATTCTATATACCATCTAATTCATGGTAGGGACATTGATAAAGAGCTGGTAATCCTTCAGTCAGTACCTAATGTGAATGAATTTCCAATGGTATTCCCTGATGAGCTTCCAAGGATTCCTTCCGAAAGGGGAATAGATTTTGCTATAGATTTACTCCCCAATATGCAGCCTAATCCATTGCTCCCTACAGAATGGCTCCTATAGAGCTAAAGGAATTAAACAAACAACTGAAGGACTTTCTTGATAAAGGCTTTATTAGGCCAAGTACATCTCCATGGGGTGCTCTAGTTGTCTTTGTTCGAAAGAAAGATGGCTCATTATGGATGTGTATTGATTATAGACAACTAAATAAGGAACTATCAAGAATAAGTATCATCTTTCGAGGATTGATGACTTTTTCAAATAGTTGCAGTGTGCCAAATGCTTTTCAAAGATTGACTTGAGATCAACATACCACCAATTGCGAGTCAAGGATGTTGATATTACAAAGATAACATTTAGGATGAGGTATGGACATTTTGAATTCCTTCTCATGTCGTCGGGCTTACAAATGCCCCAATAGCTTTTATGGACCTGATGAATCGAGTCTTTCAAACATTCTTGGATGAATTTATGATTGTGTTTATTGATGATATTTTAATATATTCACAGTCAGAAGCTAAGCATGCAGACCACTTGCGAGCTATATTACAGACTCTCTAAGATAATAGGTTATATGCTAAATTCTCTAAATGTGAGTTTTTGTTAACTTCAGTAACTTTTCTTGGCCATGTTGTTATAGGCGAGGTATCAAGGTCAATAGCCAGAAGATTGAAGTAGTAATGGCCTGGTCGAGACCATTGTGTCCGACCAAAGTTTGTAGCTTTTTAGGCTTGGCAGGATATTATAGGAGGTTTGTTGAGGCATTCTACTCTATCGTTGCACCACTAACAAGATTGACACATAAAGCAGCTATGTTTCAGTGGACTGATGTGTGTGAGCAGAGTTTTCAAGAGCCAAAGAAAAGGCTTACCACCGCATCTATCTTGGTTCTTCTAGATGGAAACAAAGGCTACGTTGTATATTTTGGTACCTCGAGAATCGGCCTAGGTTGTGTTCTTATACAACATGGTAGAGTTATTGCATATGCTTCCAGAAAGTTGCAAAAGCATGAAAAAAACTATCCTACCCATGATTTTGAGCTCGCCGCAGTTGTGTTTGCCTTAAAGATTTGGCAACATTATTTATATGGAGTTCATGTTGATGTTTTTACTGACCACTAGAGCCTCCATATCTATTTAAGTAGAAAGAATTGAACCTACGGTAGAGGAGGTGACTAGAATGACTAAAAGACTATGATGTTGACATTTTATACCATCTTAGTAAAGCTGATGTTGTTGCTGATGCACTTCATCGAAAGTCCATGAGAAGTCTAAGCCATGTTGAAGCTAATAAGGTTGAAATGACAAAATACCTACACATTTAGCTAGTTTGCAGGTACGATCTGTAGATGCAGCAGATGCAGGTGTAATTGTTCAAAATACAGCAGAATCTTCAATTGTTACTGAAGTAAAAGAGCAACAATATGAGAATCTTGAGCTTAGGACACTAAGAGAGAGCATTCCACAATAACAACATCCTTCATTTAAGCTAATTGGAGATGGAGTCCTTATGTACCAGGGTCGTCTATATGTGCCGGATATCAGAGGACTCCATGCCAAGATCTATGATCTATTATAAGAGTTGATGAGGGGTTTCAATGTATCTTACATGAGGGTGTTACCAAGTGTTGGTGAGTTGATTTACATTGATTTTTCTCATATAATTTCACTCTTGAGTTGCATGATTTTGAACGAGCATTACATACCCGCCAAGTGTTTGGTAGAATATCTTGTTAAGAATTCTTAAGTTATTGATGTTCTATTGCATGACTAATGAGCCAACTGACTTTATGATGATGAAAGGAATGTACACATATGTTGTTCATGAAAAGTATCTATAATATTGCAAGTTAAACACCTTGTTGAGAAATTGTCATGCCTCAATCACATTGTTGAGAGGATGCCATGTCTCAATTACCATGACGAGAGGGTGTCAAGCCTCGATTGCCTTGTTGAGAGGAGGTCAAGCCTCAATCACCTTGTTGAGGGGGTTCCAAGACTTGATTGCCTTGTTGAGGGGGTACTAAGCCTCAATCATCTTGTGAGGGGATGCTATATCCGTACTACCAACTGATGGGTACATACCTCAATCACCTTTCAATGGGGGGTGGTATGCCTTGGAGTTTGAGTAATATTTTCTTGGTCTATGATGATGTTCTCTTCCTACACATGTAATATGTTTTATATAAGCATGTTTTACTTCAAGCATTATTCATGCATGTCATGTTGTCATTACTCTTATCCCTTGCCTATTATTATGCATTTTGACTATGTTGCCTATCTCTTGTTGCATTACATCCAACGTACTTAATATATTCAAACATACTAACACATACTCTATGCCTACATGATGTTAGCATATAGGGACCAGAGCTCCTTTTGATCATCCTCCTCCTCCACGTGGCTAGTATTATCTTTTGAAGCAAGCTTTGGTGAGTCCTCAACTCCGAGGACAACATCTATTGATTTCATGCTATGTAAAGACTCTTTTCTTTTGTTGGATGCTTCTGACTATGAGGATGAGCCCAGAAAGTGTCGTGGCCCCCACTCGATTCCATGTTTAGAGGTGTTGTTGGATAAATAATGTAATTATACTTTGAGCTTTGACTCTTCTAAGTTATACAAGTATTAAACTCTTTCCCTTAGTCCTGAATCCCCTTATTTATGTCTATGTTATTGATATCTTGCTTTTGCGACTGAGGTTGTGTGTATAATATTCTAAGAGGCTTGTTTGGGGTCCCTTCGGGTTCCCCATTCACTGTCTCACGTCAACACCTTGGTTTGGGTTGTGAAATTTTTTGCTAAAATTTCATTTGTTCCATCTCCTTATTTTGTTCGTTATTATTTTGGCCAATTCTTTCATTAAGCTTCCTCACATTGTCTTCTCCTTTGTTGTCTAAGCTCTCTATTTTTCCATCTTTCGTTTCTACTTCCAGTGCCCCAAATTTATTTTCACTTTCCTTTTTCTGTAGAGCTTGTGAATTCCGTTTTTGTTCCTGTCTATTCTTGTTATTCTTCCTTCCCCTTCTGGAATATTCGTACTTTTTTTCTCTAAGACCTTCATTATTATCATGCTGTCAGCAATTTCTATCCCCTTTGTGTTGTCATCAAGTGGTCCATTTTCTATTTCATCTTTCTATCTTATGTCCTTTCCTTATTTTTCTTTCTTTTCATCCTTTGGATATAACTCTAGGTGTAAAATAGAGCAATCTTTTTTATTGTGTCCATGAAATTTGCAAGTTGATACTTTGGTATATAATCATATCTAATTGGAATTCATTTCTTCACCACTTCGCCTATCTTCTTTCTTAATCCCACATTGATCCTCTTTGGGAATTCACCTAACAAATCCACCTAGACTTACCTTAGCACAACTAG
The DNA here is from genome assembly GCA_025774065.1 of Solanum ossicruentum. Classification (NCBI taxonomy): domain Eukaryota; kingdom Viridiplantae; phylum Streptophyta; class Magnoliopsida; order Solanales; family Solanaceae; genus Solanum; species Solanum ossicruentum. Next base: position 22,472 of record JAOTQR010085006.1, read on the forward strand.
GTCTTGTCTTGTCAGGAGTTACTATGTCAACCTATAAAGGCTTTCTATTGCCACAGTTACTGATGAAATTGCCTCCTTTCCCAAAAAAATTGGCTGGTAGAATAGGGAATAAAATCCATGCAATTACTCTCATAGTCTCTTCCTTTTGGATCGAACATGGGATACAACATCAACATCCTCATTGGATATGACCAGTACATGTTTTCCCATGCAAATATTGTATCTTTTCAAATGGATTTGTTGATATTTAGAAGTGTTTGAATTGAGAGTTGAGGCATGTGTTATAGGATGAGAAGTAAGTGCGGTTGCCAAAGGTTGAACAACCTGTGGGGGGAGAACATCTAAAGGCTGGTGTGGCCATCAATCCAGTAGGTTTCAATAGGATCGTATTACTAAACCCAATTATATGCGATGCCCCTCCCTTAAAAACCACCTGAATTTCTTAGTCCATGACTCCGGTTCACCATACTGGTTCATAACCCAAATAGATGACCCTTTTCGTACCAAATCACAGAAATTTGACTGACACTCAAGCTTACAAACAAATCCAAAGGAAAAACATGAACTAGCAATTGTAGCAAACATATTTCACTAAATTTTTCATCAGATAGATAAAGCAAACCATCAAACTCTTTGAAAAACCACTACCACTTCATTCTCAATATTGGAAACACAATGAATGGCCCCATATAGATAAACACTATTATAGAAATACTCAATCATTGGACCATGAATATTCGTTGAATTAACTATTTTTCACAAACTAGTACTTAAACGATAGACCTCAAACTTTAGAAGGCAATACTATATAAGCATCATGATGCAAATACCCTATCCTCACCACTTTAAATCATGGTTTTTCCAATTGAACCCAAATCCAAGACAAAACATGTAAGGGCCATAAGGAGCAAAATGAACATGAGGCTTAAGAAAGGTGATACTTTTTGTGAATAGCAGGGTTCTAGAGAATCATAGTATATGTCCTAAAAAGATCAACATAAGGGAAAAACAGACAATTACTAAAACCCACAACTCTAAAGTGGATATCGAGCATAGTCTTGAGGGGAAATTCCAATTCATTAACGAGAAGGGGTTTTCGAATTTTGAAGGGTCAAGGAAGACAGAGTACTTTTCTTGATTCTTAGATCTTGTAGAGAGGTGGTGAAGGAGGAGAATTGGACAACGGGAGTGAGCTAACTTATTGGAGATGAAACAAAGAGAGATATGAGAAAACACGATTGCTTTAAAACACACCTAAAATGAAAAAGGTTTTGATAGGTAGCCTGCAAAGTATTTCTTCTCTGCTTTGGGGTTTCTATGAGACTATCTGATTTCAGAACCCTATTGCAATTCAGGTTGTTGCAAAGCAATGTTGTTCTCTAATATTTTTTCTTCATTTATCTTTACTCACTTATCTCACTCTATTCTCCCCTTCTCTTCTTCCACATCTCTACCAGACCTAAGAGAGAAGAAAAGTACACTATCTAACTTGCCCTTTCGAAATCTAAAAACCTCACTATTAATGTGGGTATCTCCGTTTCCAGAGTGGTCGAGAGGAGCTAATTGGGATTGAATACTGGTAATAATATCAGCAAATGAACGTTCTCCTGTGCTTCCAGACATGTTGAGCTCCACATATTCTTGTACAGTCAAAGAAGATTGATTCCGTAAAAGATAAGATCAGTAAATGACAATTAACTGAAATTTTATCTTTGTGAGATCACCGCAAATAAAGGGGAGCACCTTGCTATCATGAAAACGCCAGCTGTTCGTTCAGTTTAATAGTCGACACAGGGGAATAAAATCAAATAGTTTGGCTGTGGCTCGTAAACTCGCACCTGTAGACTTGACAAAGTGGAATTGCTAACTTTTTGTGGAAGCCATTTTGTTGTTGGAATCTTTTTTTTAAGAATTTGAAATTACTAGTTTTGGAATCTAGTTGGACAAAAAAAGATTTTTTAAAGCAAGCGGGATCCACTTTTTGGGGAATATGAGTCGAAGCAATAACAAGAATATTTCTAGTAGAAATCTAAAAACCTCAGTTTATGAAATTTCCCTACAAAATTAGATCCGTCAACCGCTTTAGAGTTGTGGGGATTTGTAATGGTCTGGTTTGCCTCTCTAATTATCTCTTCGGTACACAAATACTATCATTCTCTATAATCTTGCTTTTTGTAGGGGTTTCACTCTTTCTATGCCCTGTGTTCACTTTGGTCCATATGGGCCTTACATGTTTTGCCTTGGATTGGGTTTGATCAGGAAAACCATGATTTTGAGGTGGTGAGAACAACATATTTACAGGACGATCATGGTGGTTATGCAGTATTGCCTCATTTAGTTGAGACCATAGTTTAAGTACTGGTTTATGGAAAACAGTTAACTCAAAGGACATTCATTGAAAAATTATTGAGTATTTCTATAGTAATGTTTATCTAAATGGGGCTATTTATTGGTGTTCACATATTAAGAATGAATGCAGTGGTGATTTTTAAATAACCTATTGGTTTTTTTATCTAAATGATGAGAAATTTAGTGAAATGGGTTTGCTGCAAAGCCTAACTCATGTTTCTCCTTCAGATTTGTTTGTAAGAATGTATGACATTGGATTTCTATCATTTAGTATGCCAAAGATCGCTATAAAGGTGAATATTGTGATCACTTTTGTTTAGGGTATTAACCAGAATTGTGAAATTTATTAAGCGTAATTATTTAATTTACTGTTTTTTGTATTAGTAAAAGACTCCTACTATTATAGGAGTTTGTTGTTGTATATCTATAGAAGACTCCAGCCATTTAGAGTTCCTTAACATCAGCTGTAGGTAGTTATTATTGAATATATTTAAATCTTGAATGCCTAAGAATAAAATAATCTTTCGACTACTTTTCTCTATCTCATTTTATATGGTATCCGAGCCTCTAACATCTTATGAGCTTGATCCTTTTTTCTCCCCTTCTATGGCTGAATCTCAAGAAACAATCCCTCTTGTTATTGATGCTATTGCTGCCAATACTACTACCAATAGCGGTGCTTCTACTATTTCACCTATTGTTCATATGGTACAATTCAATCCCGCAACTCAGTTACCTATCAAATTGCAAGGTAATCTCAACTTCTCGACTTGGAAAACACAACCTGTGATTCTACTCAATGGCCATCAACTCATGGGACATCTTGATGGATAAAAACTGAAACGACCACAAAAAGTACCCGAAAATATGTTACGGAAGTGTCCAGAATTGTAATTCTGATATATCTAAATATTCGTTAGTTATTAAAAAAATCTGACTTTATATTCTTGTTCACGAGGAAAAATTGAGTGGGTCATGAGTCTAATCCAAATTTTAGAGCAACCATTACAAAAGTCAAAAATTGCAAAATGCAATTTTTGGAACTATTTTCACTTTCCTTGGGAGACGTGCACATATGTTAAAAATGGTCCAGTTTTATTTTTCGGTCTAAGACTTTTAATTCTTGGGCCTAAGGGTCCCCATACGTAAGAATACCTATACTTAGCCTTATTTCACCCACATATCATCCTTAATATTCCCCAATATCCTCTCAAACACTTAGACTCATATTTCACCCTAAATTCAAGTCCCAAAACTCAAGACCACTCTTAAGGATTTAATCAAAGATTTCATTCAAGCTTCAAGTCTCCATCTCCAATCTTTTTCAAAGGTTCTCCGAAGCTAAGGCATGTGGGGTTTCTTTCATGGGTTTCATTCACCCATGATACCCAAGCTCTCTTTACTCAAAAATTCCATGATTTCTAGTTGATTTATTTAGTGGTCTTATCTATTATGAAAATTTACTATGTTTGAGCTATGAATCTAAGATCTATTGAAATGTTTGGTGAACGGTTTTGATGTCTATAGATTGACGGTATAATCAAGTATCTATTGAAGCTTTTACATTTGATTTACTAGCATGATTTCATTCTTGAATTGCATAGTTTTGCACTAGCACTACACACCCTCTAAGTGTTTGATAAAATGTCTGGATGTGGTTCTTGTGGAATTTAAGGTCCAAAGCATGTCTTATGAGTTTAATGACTTTATAATGATGAAACGAATGTTTATATGAGTTATGTTTTTGAGAAGTATTTATGTTATTATAAGATGACCGCCTTGGTGGAGGTTGTGATGTCCATCAACCATTGTTAAGGGGTTGACACATTGACCATCTAATTGGAGGGTGTGATGTCCATTAACCGTTAAGGGGTTGATACCTTGACTACATAATTGGAGGGTGTGTTGTCCATTAACCGGCAAGGGGTTGATGCCTTGACAACCCAATAGAGGGTGAGATATCCATTAACAATTGTTGAGGGGTAGATACCTTGGCCACCTTGATGAAGGGTGTGATGTTGATCTATCGATTAAGGGATATATACCTTGATCACCCTCCAAGGGGGTGCCAAACCTTGGATTCTAAGAACTAGTTGCTTAGTCTATGATGATGGTCTTCTTCTACTTATGTATTATGATTTATATAAGTATGATTTTACTTCAACTATCATTCTTACATGTGATATTGTTACTATGCTATCCATTGTCTATGTTTATGCATTTCGATTATGTTGCATATATCTTGTTGCATTGCCGATAAGACTCAGGAGAACCAACCTATGTTTATGCTCTTTCGATACATTTTATAAAGGTTTTCTATATTTAAAATGTCTTTATGCAAGTAGACAGTGATACAAGCCAAAAAGAAATACATGTTACTAGGTCGTTGGGGCCACGTGTCGAAAGTACGAGACATGACCACACTTTAATTTGCATAGTCTAAAAGACTCTAGATAAGACAAAGTATCGAATAAGGGTTGGGACAAGCCCCGCCTCAATTAACTTTATGATATAAACTTATAAGCTTTAGACACACACAAGGCTCCGGAACAACCTGGAGCTTGGTAACAACAGTTGGATATCCTGGACTTTACTGGAGAGTACCTGTACCTGCAACATGAAATGTAGGTCCCCTATAAGGGACGTCAGTACGAGATAATATACTGAGTATGTAAGGCATGAGATATTGTATATTGAGTAACAACTTCAAATGAAACTATGTACTGGTGTGGAATAAGAGACCACCTGTAGATATACTTTGGGATCGAGTACTTTATGTTCTTTATATTACTTTACCTTTACTGTATAATCTGTGCACATCATGTACTATAAATGACCAACTGATCAGTGGTAAATTGTATCGAGATCGTTGCTGGCTAGGTTCTTCCTTAGCCCCTCGGGCTACCACCCGTGGTAGGATCATCCTTGGCTAGGTGATGCTTCCACCCCTCGGGCCACCATCCATCAAACACTATATACTTTACTTTATCTTTCAATTACCTTTGAGATGATTCTTTTGGTTGTCACAATTTTAGAGCTATAGGGTTGTATGCACAACATGTGACATGGAAATAATCATACAAGACAATATGGCAAATAAGAGAGTAGGTTACATAAACAATGAAATACGTATGAAATGAAAGAAAAACTCATGAACTTTGTTTTGCAACAAGAACTCATGTACTTGGTATCCATGTATGTATGTAGATTTGAAGGTAACTATATATGTCGGAGCATATGAATATATGCAAGAGTGGAGACATGGCTGTTAGTCATGTTGGAGTAGATAAATGCCTTTACTTACTGAGGGATCTATGTCTCATGCCAAAAGATACGAAATCAAGTAGCCTTACATACCTCGTTGTATGACCTCGTTACTACCTTGGAGTGGCTGATTTTCCCTCAAATATTTATCTACAGCATATTAGGCAATAAGATTAGTATTAGAAGCAACACAACACTTCTAGGTAGTCCAATATCATAAAAACGATCACCTAGACAACAAGCTTTCAATTAGCGATGCAAAGGAATTTCTTCAACCTTTTCATTTATAAACGTATTTTCAAACAACCATTCTTATGTACATGTCATTCACATCTTATTTTCAGACCCTTAACATTCCTACAATAGACCACAAAGCACAACATATAACATTTCTTCACAATATACAAACAAGCAGCATAACGTTATATCCTTTCGCCATACTTCGACGTCAACAATCCCGAAACTATTTTAACTTTACCTAAATTGTTTCCAATGTTTTTTCCATATCAAACTAGTCTATAAATAGTCTAAAAATAGTAGTAAAGCAGGGAAAGGTCGTGGAACAACATATCACAATTCTACACAACCTGCAAATTGACAGCATAACTTTACCCTCCTTCGCTACATTTCGACGTGGACAATTCAAAACCTTTTCCATCTCTAACCAAACTATTCGAACAACATTTACACATACAAAAAGTGCTAATACAGTCTTAGAACAGCACCTAAGAGGTCATTAAGGACATGAGCCAATAGCTTTACATCCAACAATCTACAAATACCAATCAACATTACACTTAAGATAGAACAATAAAACTAGGTTGTTAAATGAAACCAAAATTAGGGCATCAACCTTAGGGTACTGTATATAACTCAAACCATGTCAATAACATCAAATTCTCTCCATAATACAACCCACAAACCATAAAGAAATCACTAAAACAAAAGACAAGTGTGCAGCAATTTTCTGGACACATGCTGTCCAGAATTTCCAGCATAACATATTATTATATACTTCTTGATTTTTATGAAGAAACCATACTAAAAACACAATTATAATCACTTAACTTTGTCTTCAAAGTTGAAAAACTCCTTAAGAACCCTAAAAGAGTCATTTGGATGCTGCTTTGCTAGGTTGAGAAAAGTTTAGAGATAGAGTTTGGGCAAGCTGAAATTTTTTTCTAAGTGTAAGAGGGACTGAAAATTTCTTCTTGTGATACCTATTTAAAGGCCTCATTTGGATGACTTTCCTTGGTATTCTTGACCACCAAATATCGTATAATATTGGGATAATTATGTAGCAGCTAGTTACCCAAAATTGGGCCTAAATGGGCATCAAATCTGATGGACGTAGGCTGCCACTTTCTAGCTTTCCTCTTATTCTATCTTCGACCCAAACCCCATTCGCCAGTCACGTTTAGGCTCTAGGCTTGGGTCTTAACAAAGGTGCTATCAGAACACTAGGTTTTTAGATCCTTAGAGTCCAACGCACTGCGTTGATTAGAGTCTTATTAATGGTTGTGTTATGCACCAGAACCATGAGTAGGAGGCTCTAAGATGTTTTAGGAAATGTTTCCCTTCTTCATGTTCTAAGTCGTGCCATAGAGTGGGAGTAAGTTTCCCCATAATGATTATTCTTCATGTTCTAAGTCGTGCCATAGAGTTGGAGTAAGTTTTTCCCCTAATGATTGTTCTTTCCTATGCTAGATCATGCCTGAAACTCGAGGAAGAAGGGCTCAAACTCCCAAGGAGCAACCTAGAAATGGTGAGCTCCGAGATGCTCTCACTATGCTTGCCCAAGTTTTGGCCAATCAAGTCAACCAAGGGCCCAAGCCCCTCATGCTACTACCTCGGGAGTTGGTGTAAGGTACTTCATGGGGATGAATCCTCTGGTGTTTTATGGGTCAAAGGTAGAAGAAGATCCACAAGAGTTTGTTGATGAGGTATACAAGATTTTGACTATTATGGATGTTAAGCCAAATGAAAAGGCAGAGTTGATAGCATACCAACTCAAAGAGGTAGCCTAAATATGGTATAATCAATGGAAAGGGTAGAAGGGAAATGGTAATGTAGTTCTATGCGAGAAGTTCAAAGTGACCTTTCTTAATCGGTTCTTCCCACTTGAGCTTAGAGAAGCTAAATTGGTGGAGTTCATGAACTTGAAACAAGGTTCTTTTAGTGTGGGGGAGTATGCCCTCAAGTTCACCCAACTTTCAAAATTTTCTCCTTAATTAGTATCCGATGAAAGGACTAGGATGAATAAATTCATAATGGGTATCTCTGACTTGGTGAGTGAGGAATGTCGGTCTGCTATATTGATTGGTGAAATGGATTAGTCCCGTTTGATGACTTATACCGAACAATTGGAGGAAGAAAATATGAGGAAGAAAAAGGGCAAGGAGGCAAAAAGGGCCCATTTTGAAGGAAAGTTAAGGAGTCCCAAGGAAAAAAGTGTTATGGTGCTTTATGCTAGATGCCCAAGGTGTGGTAGATAACATGATGACCCATTATTGAGAGGTACCAATGGTTGTTATAGATGTGGGGAGATGGGCCATATGATGAATGATTTTCCTCTTAAGCGCAACAATGGCAAGGGTGGTGAAGTTGATCAAGGGGGGTTCTCCAAGACGTAATCGGTTCTATGCTATTCAAAGGAGGCTAGAGGTAGATGGGGCACCCGATGTTTCTACTGATATGTTCAAATTTCCTTGACTTAGATGTGTGTGCATTTTTGGGTCCGATGTGCCATTGTCTCTTCCTTTATTATTTTTGGTTGCTAGAAAGTCCATAAGCGTTATTCCATGATCTTTTTGCATTAGCTCTTGCCTTGTGATTTGTTGGAGTTGGTGTTGTGAATTTTGATGTTATACTTGGAATGCATGTTGTGTATCCTTTGGTATTAGGACCCGTAGAGTTAGATTCCAACTCCCTAATGAACCCATCTTTGATTGGGGGGTTGTCAAGTGATAGCAAAGAGGTAGGTCCATTCTTATCCTAAGGTTTAATTTTTCTCTAAGGGTTTCCCCATTTTCTTATTGCATAGAAGTCTTGTCTTGTGATCTTGGATGAACTTAGCTTGATATGTTGGAGGTCTTGGGATAATTTAGATACTTGCATAGCATGTTTCCAATGAGTGTAGAACCCGTAAGATTGTATTATGATTGTTGAGGATGGTCGATCTACTAGGTCAACTACAATGGATTAGTCACTTCACTAAAATTGATCTTTGGTTCGAGTTTTGTCCCCAAGTGAGCACTATTATTGGTGGAGTTGTTTGATTGGCTATGCATCAATTATGTTTATGGGTTTCATAAATAGGGTCTTAAAACCTTACCTTAGGATGTTGTGGTGACCTATAATAATGAAGTATTGATTTACTTAGAGCTTGTAAATCATTTGGGGGTAGTGTTGCAAGTCTTAGGAAATGAGAGGTTATTTGTTAAATATGATGAGTATGAATGGTGGGTAACAAGGAGGTTGTTAGAGCTCCTTAAGGATTATGATATGAGTGTGCATTAGTTTCTCTGGCAGGCTAGTATTGTGGTTGGTTCTCTAAGTAGTCTAGTGTGTATGGATAATGGTGGCAAAGAGGAGATAGTGGGGTCCATCGGTTGTTTAGATTAGAAGTTAGGTTTGAGGGAAGTTGAGAATGGTAGTATAGTGTTCTTGGTGGTTCCAAATCTTCATTAGTTGAGGAGGTCTAGTTTAAGCAAGGCCTTGACTCTGCCTTATTAGAGTTGGAAGTTTTGGGTGTAGAGATGGTAGAGTGGAGGTTATCTCCCAAGGGGGAGATGGTGGTTCGTGGCAACTAGTGTAATAGGTGTGGTTAAATTTGGCAAATGAGTTATGGTTGTGAGTCCTTTTGGAGTATAGAGGAAGTTGGTAAGGTTGAATATGGATGGGATTTGCCTAGGGATATGATTATGGTTTGTTCGTGTCACGCTCTGAAGTCCCGTTAGGGCGGACTGACACCCGCTGTCGATAAGGCTCGGGAGAACCAACCTGTATCTATGCACTTTCTATACATATTATAAGAGATTTCTACCTTTGACATGCCTTTAAGCAGATAAACAGTAATAACATGCCAAAAGGAAATGCATATGACTAAGCCGTTGGGGCCACGATGTTTAAAGTACGAGACATGACCACACTATAATTTACATAGTCTACAAAGCCTCAAGATAAGAGAAAGTATCTGACAAGGGTCAGGACAGGCCCCGCCTTAACTAACTGTACAATATAAACATATGAGCTCTAGACACACAAAAAGTTCCAGAGCTACCTGGAACTTGGTATCAACATCTGGATATCCTGTACTCTTACTAGTAAGATCTACCAGCACCTGTACTTGCAACATGAAATGCAGGTCCCCCGTAAGGGACGTCAGTATGGGATAATGTACTGAATATGTAAGGAAGGATATACCATATGTGAAGTAATAACTCAAATGAAATCATGCACTGGTGTAAGATTAGAGACCACATTTGGCTATACTTTGGAATCATGTACTTAATGTTCTTTATATTAATTTACCTTTACTGTATAATCTGTGAACAACTGTAATACAAATGACCAACTGATCAGTGGTAAAACTATATCGGGATCATCCCTGGCTAGGTTGTTCCTTAACCCCTCGGGCTACTACCCTTGATAGGATTGTCCCTGGCTAGGTAATTCTTCCACCCCTCGGGCTACCACCCATCAATAAACAATGTATCGAGATCATACCTGTCTAGGTTCTTCTTTAACCCATAGGACTACTACCCGTGATAGGATCGTCCCTGGCTAGATGATTCTTCCACCCCTCGGGCTACCACCCATCAATAAACAATATAATTTATCTTTCAATTACCTTTCAGATGATTCTTTTGGTGGTCATAATATTGGAACTGTAGGACTGTAGATGTAACATATGACATGTAGATAATCATACAAGACAATATGACAATGAAAAGAGTACGTTGCACAATTAATGAGATGCGTATGAGATGAAATAACTCGTGAACTTTATTTGGTAAAAAGAACTCATGTAACTTAGTATCCATGTATATATGAAGATTTGAAGGTGACTATGTATGGGAGCATATGAACATGTGCAAGAGTGTATACACAGTTAAGAGTTGTGTCAGAGTTGGTAAGCACCTTTATGTGCCAAGGAGGGATCTATGTTTCATGCCAAACAATACGAAATCAAGTAGCCTTACATACCTCGCTGTATGACCTCACTATTACCTCAAGATAAACTTCCCTTCCTCCAAATATTTATCTACAACATAGTAGGTGATAAAACTAGCATTAACAGCCAATAGACACATGTTGGCAGCCCAATCACATAACAAAACAATACACGGACAACAAGCGTGTATCTTTAAACCCGAGCGTATTCTTTCAACCTTTACGCCCCTAATCGTACTTTCTAACACACATTCACATGTACACATCATGTGCAGCCTGGTTTAGTGCCACAACACTCTTACAACAGCCCATAAAGCACAACACATAACAATTCTACACAACCTATAAATGGACAGCATAACATTACCTCCCTTCGCTACATTTTGATGTCAACAACTCCAAACTAATCCCAACTCTCACCAAATTGTTCCAACAACATTTACATATATAAACAATACTAAAACAGTCTTAGAACAACATCCAAGAAGTCATGAAGTACGTGGGATAATAATATTTCATCCAACAGTCCACAAGTTCCGATCAACGTTACACTTAAGATCACACAATAAAACGCATTTGTTAAATGAAATCAAAATCAGGGCAGAAAACTTAGGGTAATATTTATACCTCAAACAATATTAATTACATCAATTTCTTTCATAATACAGCCCATAAACCATAGAGAAGTCACTAAAACAAAAAGCAAGTATGCAACAACTTTCTAAATACATGCTTTCCCAAATTTCCAGCACAAATATACTAGCATGTTCTTGTTGTTTTTCATAAGAAAACCATACTAGATACATGTATAAACTTACTTACCACTACCTTCAAGGTGTAGTACTTATCCAAAAACCCTAGAAGATCCCTTTTGGCTGCTTGATAAGTTAAGAAAATGTAGAGAGAATATTTTTAAAGCTGAAATTTTACCAAGTCTAAGAGTGAATAAATGTTGCTGCTTATAACCCCTTTTTAAAGGACTAGTTTGGCTGCCTTTCTTTTAAAATGTTTTAATACCACACATTATCAAGCTGGTTATCCAGTAGCTTGGCCATTATACTTGGGGCTAAATGGGTCTCTAAGTTGATGGGCTTGGGCTGCCTATTTTCCAACTTTCTCTTAGTTAGTTTTGGGCCCAAATGGTCAAGTGGGTTGTGATGTTTTTGGGTTCTTTCTAATATCCTTCTTGGGCTGAAAATACAGTACATGGGTGATGCTAAAACATGGGCTATATTTACACCCTTAAGATAGACTTTATTCATAATCGAATTTGGACTAATTTGACATCGAGCCTCATCTTTGTTTAGCTAGCAAATTTAAGTCAAGTAAGTAGGTGACTCACCTGCTAGCTTATTAAGTCCTACAAGCACCTCAATTTTCTCACTTTATTTAAGGCCGCAATCTCCTCAATTTGACACAAAAAATGTATACACTCAGCCCTTTTAAACGTTAGACGCATATATCTCCCTATAACATGAAATTCAAGTACTTCTAAAACTGGCACTAATTTGTCCAAACCATATCATGTTTCATTTGCATTATACTAGTACTATAAGGTGTGAGGTGTTACAGTTAGGTTCTTCATGTTTCTAGGTTTAGGAGATGTGTTAGTGGATCTAGTGCTATAAAAATCTTTGAGATTGTGGATGCATAAGTGGAGAAGTTGACTAATAATGATGTGGTGTTCGACAAGGCCCTTTTTGGTGGAGTCATCTCTTCGTAAATGTCTATCGGGGAGCCGGTGTGAGCAGGGAGAAGAAATATCCATATCTCTTCCATTCTATTCAAGCTTTTGATAACATTAAGTCCATTTCTATGATTCCAAGTCTTGTATTTTATCTCCTATGTCATCGCATGCACTCATGTTTATGTTGGCAAGTTCATGATGATTTTGACACTTATGTTGAGATTTTAAAAATGATGTTTTAAAGTATATTGTTGCATTCTTGTTTTGGATGATCTCCATATGATTACTCTTCTCTTCTACGTTTCTTTGACATTCAGGGACGAATGTTCCCAAGAGGGAGATATTGAAATGACCCCAAAAAGATCTTGAAAATATTCCCCACAAGTGCCTGGAATTGTAATTACCATATGTCTAAAAATCCGTTCATTATTTCGAAAATCCTACTTTATATTCCTGTTTAGGGGGGAAAATTGAGTGGAAAATGGGTATAACCCGAATTTTATAGCAACTGTAGCAAAAGTCAAAAATTACAAAATACAATTTCAAGAACTGTTTCTGCGTTCCCTGGGGGACGCACACATGTGTTAAAAATGGTCCAGCATTATTTTTCAGCTCTGGACATTTAAGTCTTAGGCCTAAGGGTCTCCATACATGAAATTACCTATACTTAGCCTTATTTCATCCCCATATCATCCTTACCATTCCCCAATATCCTCTTAAACACTTAGACTCATATTTCACCCTTAATACAACTCCCAAAACTCAAGGCCAATCTTAAGGATTTCATTCAAGCTTCAAGTCTACATCTCTAACCTTTTTCAAGGGTTCTCCAAAGCTAAGGTATGTGGGTTTCTTTCATGGGTTCCTTTCACCCATGATACCCAAGCTCTCTTTACTCAAAAATTGCATGATTTCTAGTTTATTTATTCGTGGGTCTTATCTATTATGAAAATCACTGCACACTATGTTTGAGCATATGAAATTGTGACTGTTTTACCACGTTTTGAGTAAGATCTATTAAAAGGTTTGGTGAAGGATTTTGATGTCTATTTCTTGAAGGTGTTACCAAGTATCTATTGAAGCTCATACATTGGATTTGCTAGCATGATTTCACTCTTGAATTGCATGGTTTTACACTATCACTAGACACCCTCTTACTGTTTGATAAAATGTCCAGATATGATTTCTTGAGGAATTGAAGGTCCAAAGCATGTCTTATAAGTTGAATGACTATAATGATGAAATGAACATTTATATGAGTTATGTTTATGAGAAGTACTATGTTATTATAATATGGCAGCCTTGGTGGATGGTGTGATGTCTATCAACCATTGTTAAGGGGTTGATACCTTGACCACCTAATTGGAGGGTATGATGTCCATTAACCGGCAAGGGGTTGATGCCTTGACAACCTAAATGTAGGGTGGTATGTCCATTAACCATTTTTTAGGGTTTCGTACCTTGGCCACCTTGATGAAGAGTGTGATGTTCATCCACCGATCAAGGGGTATGTACCTTGATCACCCTCCAAGGGTGTCATGCCCCAAAGTCTGGTTAGGGCGGACTGGCACCCGTTGCCGATAAGGCTCGGGAGAACCAACTTATATC
>JAOTQR010085011.1:0-36549 GCA_025774065.1 Solanum ossicruentum
TAAATTAAAGCTATACCTCCATCCCAACAATTTAATCCCAATTAATAAATAACCTTAAGAAATTTCGGGGTTTAACATCAACATGGTCATTGAGAAATAGAAAATTTTGAAATTCAATGCTCGTAAAGTGTAAGTCATACAATCAGTTATCAGACATGATTAGAAATTCAAATAATTAACTTCATCCTAAAAACTATACCGGAAACCAACCTCTGTTCCTCTTTTCTCCAATTAATATCTCTTCTGCATTCAATATTTTCTTTTGAATTTTTGTCAGCACAATGTTGCATTTCTGAATATTTAGGTAATGGAACTTGTCTAGACTTGATGGTATCGATATGTTCCATGAATATATGTTGTGATCCCTCATATCATCAACTGATTTCCTAGGAAGTGTTTCTTCCATCTTCCTCAATATATTGGTATCCTTTCCATCTTCTTAGTTAATTGTTATCCTTTGGGCATATTACTTGGATATTCTAAATGATTTATCTCCTCCCTAGTTCAGATAGAGCTATTGTATGTCCGATTGAGTGCTCACTTTGTTTTACTCTTGAAGAGTATTCAGAAAATTGATCAGATGTTGAGAAATATAGTTGAAGTAAAACAATATAACTTGGGAGATATTTTGCTATCCCAAGATCGATAACTAAGATTGAAAGACTCAATTGAAGAAGAGGAAGCTAGAAAGGAGGAGGATTTTTCAACTGAGAACTGTGTTATTCAAGGAGTCTTTGATTTTGGTTGGTTTTTTGATTGGTTATGAATTCCTATGTCCATCCCTATTTATATTTGTGTAGGGATGCTTCTAGAAATTATTCAACATTTATCTATAAGAAATATCTTAGATATTATCTTTTAGCCATCTAACGAAAATCTAAATTATTTTACAATTTACCATAAATATCTAATACTCTAGAATAAGTAGATCTTTTTTCAAGTACAAATATCAAAGATATTACTCTAGAAAATTGTACTAAATATCAAAGCAGATCCAGAAAGAAAAGATTTGCATAACCATGACAACAAGCCATAAACGATCGTACAAATTTTCCTTCACAAAAATAGTAATATCTCCATAAATTATTTCCGTTGCTGTAAACTTAAGGATAATCATGGCAAAGCAAATCCAAAAATGAGAAGATTTATGGCATCATGACAACAAAACAAAAGAAAAAAAAAGATCTTAATTACTTTTCCATGTAATTCATATCTTTATAAAATTACTATCAAACACAAAACATGTCAAAGAAGATAAGCATAAAATGTTGGAACAACTTGTGCAACACCTGACCATCACGAAGCACAATCAGAGAAAGCTTCTGAATGAATCAAACTATAGCGACAGAGTTTATCAATATATATACAAGTATTCAGCTAAAAGGGAAACACACATATATATACACATAATCAAGAAAAATCTATAGAATTTTTGTCAAAGAGATTAATTTTACACCTGGGATTATGATGAATTAGTTTTTATCAATAATACGAGCTTCAAGCTCAAATTTAATTTTTAAAAAAAGCTACCTGGGCTTTGTCTTTACAACAATTCTAAAGCTTCTTGTAATTGACACTTTGTAACACATGATAAAATTATCGAAATACCCCTAGATTAGAGACATCTGCATAACATGTATTTCCATGCTCCATATGCAAATACAAGGCCGGATATGTGATCAGCATGAAAAACTGTGTGGATAAATGGTCTCGATCAATTTTTAGAGCGATCGGATAGAAAGATAATTTTTCGATCCAAAATTAAAAACTAGTGTTGGTGTATGACAGAGGCACATCGCATACAACACTTATATATTCTTTTTATTTTTTTGAGGGAGATTGGAAAATTTGTTCGGAAAATTCTTTGGAAAAAATACACTATAGCGTGATGGGTCCGCGTCGCAGACCCACTATTCCGAGGTAAATATTTTCTTTTAAATTTGTGAGGTGCAGTCCAGACAATTTCCTACCCCTCCTAAACTCAAAACATGATCAAAATAGGTCATTTTGAGCATATAAAGGGTCAAAACTCCCCATTTTACGTCCTTTCTAAGATTTGAAGAAAGTTAGGGCTAGAGAGAAAAGAAGAGAGAAGCGTAGATTGGAGAATTCAAAGGCAAATTCTTGAAGTTGATTGTTGATAGCTTCATTCTAGTTATGTAAGGCTAATCTAAAAGCATGAGATTGTTCTCTCATATGCCCCATAGATAGTCATAGAAGATTTGAAAGTCTAATGAGTCCACATGCATGATTCTTGATGGGTTTTCTTGAAATTATATTAATGACATGCATATGTTGATGATGATCATAAACTTAGCTTTCTTGAATTGCATATTTTCATGAGATATTGCATAACTCTACATGATAATTTTAAAAGCATGCATGAATGCACTTAGGGTTTGAGTTTAGAGCCCTGATATGAGAATGTCAATTGGTATTGTGAGGTGAGAACACTGATAGGTTGATAGTACTTGATTGTCCTATGAGTCTCCATAAATGAACTCTAATGATTTGTCTGTTCGATTATTTTCTAATAATAGTTCTAAGGCTTAAGCTATTGATTGAAATATTGATTGATGAGATGATGAGAGTCTCTATGAGACTGATTAAATGATGCATTCCTCCATAAGGCTAATTCGAGATGAGTTGATTGAGATGATTTGATTAGATGGATTATCTTATGAGCATTAAGTCTTAGGAGGAGTATCGAGCTTCGAAAGAGTAAGAGTTGATCTAAATGCACTCATCAAACTATATAGCCAAGCGTAGGTGAGGATTAGGACCATCATATCACATTATGTTGAGGTCCCCTCTGATTCGAAGTCCCTGAAACAATAGAGGACTTGTGGATTGTTGTCTCCATTTTGGACTTGTCCTTTTTGATTTTGATTCATTCCCTATCTGGTAAATAAGGAATTACTATGGCAACATTAGCATGATTGTTGTATTATTACTGGCTCATAAGTGTTTATTGTCAGATAAGCAAAAATCCCAGAAAGTTCCCACCTTGAGTATTTTAAGTCGAGATGAGATGAGATGTAATGAGATGAGTTGAGCTGAGTTCCTTTGAGATGAGTCAGATTTGTTTGATGGGGTTTGATTGGTTGATTTGTCACTTGTGTACTCTTTGTTCTTGTTTTAGATAGACATTTGATATGTTGATTTGTTATTATTCTTGAGTTGATTGATGTTCCATATTATTGTATTTGCTTCGGTTTCATCCAACTATTTTACATATAATACATTCCATGTACTGACACCAGTTGGCACTGCATCATTTTATGATGCATACATAGGGATTATAGGTCATCAACAGGCACATTATTGAGGATCTAGGACATTAAGCTAATTGGTAAGCCTACCCTACTCAGGAGGATTTATTTTATTGATTTTATCTTACTTTAGATTTATACTTGATTTTCTTTATTTTGATTGAGGTAGTCATGGGTCTGTCATTAGCACCACTTGATTGTGATAGAAGCTTCATAGACAAGAGTCGAATGTTGCTTGTTAAGACTTGTTGAGCTAGTTCTTTCTTCTAGCCTTCCGTTCATTATATTATTTGAGATTAGATAGATATGCACATTTACTTTCTTATGTCTTCCACTAATTAGCAGAGTTTAATGATTGAATGATTGTGATTAGGCCAAGTGGTTTGCTTGGGGACTAGCAATAGTATGTGGGTGCCAGCCACATTTTGGGTACCCTGTCGGGGCATGACTAATTTGGTATCAAAGCACGAGTTTAAGTGTCCTAGGGAGTCTATGAATCTATGTCTAGTAGAGTCCTTATTATTGGTGTGAAAAGTTCCAAGTCCATAATTTGGAGGCTATAGGACATTTTGGAATTGTTTCACGTCTTTCACATTCTAAATCGCGTTATAAAGTTATTCTCTATGAAAGGTCCTTTTCTAATTCTTTCTTTGGACGTTGCAGAGTTGTGATCATGCCTCCTAGAAGAGTTGTTAGAAGTAGACAGTGTCCCGCTAGACAGAATGTCAATTCCACCTAAACCTCAAGGACATGAGGAGACCATGGCACCAGCTATCCCTGTTGAACAACCATTACAAGATGAGGTCTCCAATGTTGAGCTACGCCAGGCAAAGTAAAATTTAGCTCAAGTTGTCACAACATCTGTTGTGAGACAAGGAGTGGGTAGACAGGATGTACATGAAATATCAAGAGTTCAGGAATTCTTCAGGATGAATTCGTGTGAGTTCACAAGGTCTGCATCCACTGAGTATCCTAAGAACTATGTGGCGGAACCTTAAAAAGGGTTCCAAGTGATGCATGTGGTTGATGCTAAAAGATTTGAATTGGTTGCTTACCAAATCAAGGGTGTGACCAGACTTTGGTTTGACTAATGGAACAAGTGTAGAGGAAAGGATTCCCCAGCTCTGACTTGGGCAATATTTAAGAAAGCTTTCCTAGGGCACTTATTCCCAAGAGAACGAAGAGTGGCTAAGGTAAGAAAGTTCTTGAACTTGAAAAAAGGCTCTATGACTGTGCAAGAGTATGAGCTAAAGTTTACTCAATTGTCTCGATATGCTCCATACATGGTTGCTGATATGAAGTGGAGAATGGGAATGTATGTGGATGGCCTGAAAAGAGGGCCGAAGAGAGATGGGAGGGGAGCAATGCTTATGAAGGATATGGATATTAGGAGATTGATGACTTTTGTGCAACAAGATAATGAGGAGAGACAGCATGATAGAGAGGAGTTCGGAAGTAAGTAAGCTAAAACATCTAGCTATGAGGTTGGAAAGAAGGGGAATGGTAATAGGTTTGAAATGGGGACAACACCATCATCTACTGGTGCACCTCTGCCCAAAATCAAGAATGATCAAAGGTCACTGAGTGTTAGAGCCCATGGGTCTTATCCACCAGTCAGTGTGGCTCAAGGTTCACTGCGTAAGCCAATATGTCGTAAGTGTGGAAAATTGCACATGGGGAAATGTCATGAAGGGAGTGATGTATGCTACAAATGTGGCGAAGTGGGTCACTATCAGAGAAATTGTCCAAAGTGGGCTGAACGGGCTCAATCTACTACACCAGCCTCGCCAACTAGAGGGAACCAGAGAGGTACTATATCAGGTATAAGCAGAGCCACAAATCATTTGTATGCCCTATATAGTCGCCATGATCAAGAGAACTCCCTCGATATTGTGATGGGTATGATTCGAGTCTTTTCTCTTGTTTGTTATGTTTTGATGGATCCAAGTGCCACGTTATCTTTTGAAACTCCTTATATGGCTAGTAGATTTGGTAGAACCCCTGAGAGTCTTCTTGAACCCTTTGATGTTTCTACTCTAGTGGGTGAGTCTATTCTTGCGAAGAAAGTCTATAGATCTTGTGTAGTGTCCATCTGTCATAAGGATGCTATTATTGATTTTGTTTAGTTAGATATGACTGATTTCGTTGTGATCCTTGGCATTGATTGGCCTCACACTTGTTATACCTCTATTGATTGTAGAGCCTGACCGTTAAGTTCCAATTTCTGAATGAACCAGTTCTAAAGTGGAAGGGTGATTCTGTTTCACCTAGATGAAAGTTTATCTTGTAGTTAAGAGCTAGGAAGTTGATTTCCAGGTGTTGTATCTATTAGATCGTGCAAGTGAGATCTGATGATATTGAGTCTTCTATTCTTGAGTCTGTCACGATTGTGAATGAATTTCCTGAGGTGTTTTCGTAGGATCTACCTAGAATCTCTCCTTATAAGTAGTTTGACTTTGGTATTGATGTCCTCGATACCCATCCTATCTCAATTCCATCTTATAAGATTTCCCCCACTGAGTTGAAAGAGTTGAAAGAACAACTGAAAGGCTTTTGGAGAAGGGCTTCATAAGGCCGAGTGTTTCTCCTGGGTGCCCCTGTCCTATTCGTGCAAAAGGGAGATGAGTCTCTCACAATGTGTATTAACTATAGAAAGGTCACCATAAAAATAAGTATCCTCTCCCAATGATAAATGATTTGTTCGACCAACTTTAGGGTGCCTCCTATTTCTCAAATATAGACCTCAGATCTGGCTACCATTAGTTGAAAGAGAGGGAATATGATATCCCAAAGACAACCTTTAGGACTATATATGGCTATTTTAGACCTCAGAACTGGCTACCATCAGTTGAAAGGGAGGGAACGCGATATCCCAAAGACAACCTTTAGAACTAGATATGGCGATTTTGAGTTTTTGATCATGTCCTTTGGGTTGACAAATGCACCTAAAACTTTCATGAACTTAATGAATAGGGTATTCAAATAATATCCTAATATGTTTGTGATTATGTTCATCAATGATATTTTGGTGTATTCAAGTGATAAGGAGGAACATGCTAATCACCTCAAAATTATCCTCCAAACACTTAAGCACCATGAGTTGTATACGAAATTCTTGAGATGTAAGTTCTAGCTTAAGTCAGTGGCTTTTTTAGGCCATATTGTCTCCGGTGATGGCATTCGAGTGGATGCTCAAAAGATTGAAGCGGTTGAGAACTGGCCCAGACCAACCTCTTCGACTTAGATAAGAAGTTTTGGGGTTGGTAGGGTACTACCACCGATTTGTTGATGGATTTTCTTTCCTATCCATGTCACTGACTAAGTTGACTTAGATAAAGGTCAAATTTTAGTGGTCCGATGAATACAAGAAGAGTTTCCAGGAGTTAAAGACTAGATTGAATACTGGACCAGTTTTAACCTTGCCTGATGGTACGAAGGACTTTGTAATCTATTGCGATGCCTCAAGAGTTTGATTGGGATGTGTGCTGATGTAAATAGGGAAAATGATAGCCTATGCTTCCAGAAAACTTAAGGTTCATAAGAGAAACTATCCAACCTATGATCTTGAGTTGGCAGTAGTGGTGTTTGCACTTGAAATCTGGCCTCACTACTTGTATAGAGTACATGTGGATGTATTCACTTCAACAAGGGTTTGCAGTACATCTTCAGTCAATAAGAGCTCAACTTGCGACATAGGAGATGGTTGGAGTTACTCAAGGATTATGACATGAGCATTCTCTACCTTCTAGTTAAAGCTTACATTATTGCTGATGCTCTTAGCAGGTTTTCAGTGTGTAGCAAAACCCGTGTTGATAAAGGAAAGAAGGAGTTAGTGAAGGAAATGCATCGATTGGATTGATTAGGAGTCATACTTGAGGAAAATAAAGACGGAGGAGTCAATGTTCAAAATGAGTCTGCTTCATCCTTAGTGGCAGAGGTGAAAGAATAACAAGACCAAGATCCTGTCATATTTCAATTGAAAGAGGTATTCCACAAACAAAAAGTGATAGTCTTCTCCAGAGGGGGAGATGGAGTGTCGAGATACCAGAGTAGATTATGTATCCTTAAAGTTTATGGCGTTCAAGAAAGGATCATGGCTGAAGCCCATAGCTCTAGATATCCATTCACCCTGGCTCTACCAAGATGTACCACGACTTGAGAGAAGTCTATTGGTATAGTAGAATAAAGAGGGACATGGCGAAATTCATTTCCAAGTGCCCAAATTACCAGCAAGTGAAAGTTGAACATCAAACAACATGTAGATTGGCCCAGCACTTTGAGATTCTTGAATGGAAGTGGAAGATGATCAATATGGACTTCATTACTAGTCTACCGAGGTCTTGAAAGCAACATGATTCAATTTGGGTGATTGTGGATAGAATGACCAAATCAATTCTTTTCTTAGTAGTTAAGAGAACTAACATTATGTAGGAGTATGCCAAGTTGTACGTCCAAGAGATTCTGAGGTTTCATGGGATTCCTTTGTCCATCATCTTATATAAAGGAGTTCAATTCACCTCCCAATTTTGGAGATCATTCTAGAAAAGATTGGGTACCAAATTGAATTTGAGCACAACCTTTTAGCTATAAATAGATGGCGAGACATAACGTGCAATTTAGATGTTAGATATGTTAAGAGCCTATGTTCTTAATTTCAAGGGATATTGGGGATAACCACATACTATAGATTGAATTTGAATATAACAATAGTTATCGTGCAAGTATTCAAATGGCTCCCTACGAAGCTTTATATAGGAGGATATGTAGATCACCAATTGGGTAGTTCGTGGTTGGTGAAGCAGAATTGATAGGGCCTGATTTGGTCCATCAAATAATGGAAAAGGTTAAGGTCATTAAGGAGAGATTGAATATTGCACAAAGTCGTCAGAAATTCTATACTGATGTTAGGAGGAGAGCTTTAGAGTTCGAGGTGAATGATTGGGTATACCTGAAAGTTTCACCTACGAAGGGTGTCATAAGTTTGGGAAGAAGGGGAAGTTGATTCCGTGCTATATTAGACCTTATCATATTGTGAAGAGGATTAGAAAGGTTTCTTATGAGTTAGAATTGCCTTTCGAGTTAGACAACATTCACCCATTGTTCCACGTGTCGATGTTGAAGAAGTACTTGGGAGATCCTGCCTTGTTATCCCTATTGAGAGTGCTGGAGTGAGGATAGCTTGTTCTATGAAGAAATTTTGGTTAAAATCCTTGATCATCAGATTAACAAGTTGAGAACCAAAGAGATAGCCTTAGTCAAAGTCCTGTGGAGAAATCAATTCGTTGAGAAAGCCACATGGAAAGCGAAGGAAGAGATAAAAGCAAATTATATGCACTTAATCATGCCTAATGATGAGAATTTTGAAGGAAATTTTCTTACCCTTAACTAAGTTTATTGTCTTTTCTTGAGTTGATTGTCTATTCTTGAGTCCGAATAGAGTTGATTGATGATAGAGAAAGAGTTGAGAGTTTGATTGATAAATATGAATGTTGAGATGAATTTTGAGTCTATTCGTGCTTTGATAACCACCTTTACTCATCAGTTGACGATTAATAATCCCAAGGGGGAGATGATGTAACACCCGATAAAATTACCAAATTGAAAATTAGAGGCCGGATATGTGATCAATATTAAAAATTAAGTGCGAAAATGGTGTCAGTCGATTCTTAGAGTGATGAGATCAAAAGATAATTTTTTAATCCATAATGAAAACAAGTGTTGGTGAGAGATAGAGGCGTGTTACGCCCCTGTCGCATACAATCACTTATATTATTTTATGTTTTTGATGGATATTGGAAAACTCCTTCGGAAAATTTTTTGGGAAAAAATACACTATGGCACGATAAGTCTGCGTCGTGTACCCGCTATTCTGAGGTGAAGATTTTCTTTTAAATTCTTGGGGGGAATTCCTGACAATTCCCAACCTCTCCTAAGCTTAAAACACAATCTAAATAGGTCATTTTGAGCATAAGAAGGGTGAAAAAGCCTATTCTAAGTCCTTTCTAAGTTTTGAAGAAAGTTAGGGCGGTAAGAGAAAAGAAGACAGAAGTGTATATTGGAGCATTCGAAGGCAAATTCTTGAAGTTGATTGTTGAGAACTTCATAGCAGTTACGTAAGGCTAAACTAAAAGCATGAAATTGTTCTTTCATGTACCCCACAGATGATGATAGAAGAGTTGAAAGTCAAATGAGTCTACATACATGATTCTTGATGGGTTTTCTTTAAAATTATATTAATTACATGTATTTTCTTATGTTGATGATCATCGCAAACTAATCTTTCTTGAATTGAATATTTTCATGAGATATTGCATAACCCTACATGATAATTTTGAAAGAATGCATGAATGAATTTTGGGTTTAAGTCTAGAGCCTTGATAGTGAGAATGCCTATTGTGATTATGATGTGAGAATGATGATAGGTTGATAGTACTAATGGTCCTATGAGTCTCCATAAATGAAATCTAATAATTTGTCTATTCGATTGTATTGTAATGATATTTTAAGTCTTGAGCTATTGATTGAGATGTTGATTGATAAGATAATAAGAGTCTCTATGAGACTGATTGAATGATGATTGCCTCCATGAGGCTGATTCCAGATGAGTTGATTGAGATGATTTGATTAGTGAATTGTCTTATGAGCATTGAGTCTTAGGAGAAGAATCGAGCACCAAAAGAGTAAGAGTCAATTTAACTCGCACTCATCAAATTGCGAAGCCAAGCATAGGTAGGGATTAGGACTATCACATCACATTATGTTGAGGTCCCCTCTGATTAGAAGTACCTGAAAAAATAGAGGATTTGTGGATTGTTGTCTCCATTGTGGACTTGTCCATTTTGTTTTCGATTTGTTTCTACCTGGCAAGTATGAACAGCTGTGGCAAAAATAGCATGATTGTAGTATAGTCGTTCGCTCATAAGTGATTGTTTTTGGATAAGAGAAACTCCATGAAAGTTCCCACCTTGAGTACTGAGTCGAGATAAGATGTGATGTGATGAGATGAGTCGAGCTGAGGTCCTTTGAGATGATTCTGATTTGCTAGATAAGGTTTTATTAGTAATGGGTCACTTGTCTACTCTTTATTCTTTCTTTATAAAGACATTTGATAGGTTCATTTGTTATTATTCTTCAGTAGATTGATGTTCCATATTACTCTATCAGTTTCAGTTTCATTCCACTTACTGATACCACTCGATGCTGCATTATTTTATGATGCAGATATAGGGATTAGAGATCATCAAATAGGTGCATCGTTAAGGATCTAGGATGTTCAGCTGATTGGTGACCCTCCACTAGTCCGAAGGATTCATTTTGTTGATTTTATCTTGCTTTAGAGTTAAACTTGATTTGCTTTATTTTGATTGTGTAAGCTATGGGTATATCGTTAGAACAGCTTGATAGTGAGAGAGGCTTCATAAGCTAAAGTCGAATGTTGACTGTTAAGACTTGTTGAGCTAGTTCTTTCTACTAGCCTTTCATTTATTATATTATTTGAGTTTAGATAGATATGCCCATTTACTTTCTTATGTGTTTCACTGATTAGCAAAGTTTAATGAATAAATGACTATGATGAGGACGAGTGGTTTGCTTGGAAACTAGAAATAGTCTCTGGGTGCTGGCCACATCTTGCGTACCCTCCCGGGGCGTGACACAACTTACCGAAAATTTTCTTTTAGGGAATTTGGTTGATATTTAAGGAATCAAATATCAAGATTATTGTAATCTGAAAACTTTGCAGTTAATATAATATAAATAAAAAGTCTAATATGTGTTGAATTGTGCTACCTAACCTTCCAAAAGCCAGCAAATTAAACCTTTGTGCCCATTTTTCCTGAATTGAATTGTGAAAAAGCATCGAATTTCAAAATATCGGGCATTTTTTTCCCAACTTCAGAGATGGGCAGTTCAACTATTATTTATGTTTTAAGAATACAACATGTAGATAGACAAAATGTCATAATCAACAATTTATTATGAATGAGATAATAAGAGTCTCTATGAGACTGATTGAATGATGATTGCCTCCATGAGGCTGATTCCAGATGAGTTGATTGAGATGATTTGATTAGTGAATTGTCTTATGAGCATTGAGTCTTAGGAGAAGAATCGAGCACCAAAAGAGTAAGAGTCAATTTAACTCGCACTCATCAAATTGCGAAGCCAAGCATAGGTAGGGATTAGGACTATCACATCACATTATGTTGAGGTCCCCTCTGATTAGAAGTACCTGAAAAAATAGAGGATTTGTGGATTGTTGTCTCCATTGTGGACTTGTCCATTTTGTTTTCGATTTGTTTCTACCTGGCAAGTATGAACAGCTGTGGCAAAAATAGCATGATTGTAGTATAGTCGTTCGCTCATAAGTGATTGTTTTTGGATAAGAGAAACTCCATGAAAGTTCCCACCATGAGAGTATGATATGGGAACAGTAAATTTATTATGAAAAGGCAGGATTAAGAAAATTATTAAATAATTTTTTTTAAAAATTATTAAATAATTTATTTTTTCTTTGGATAAAATGAATGCATTTTAAAGAAAAACATCTGAAACATCATCATAACATCTCATACAACTAGTCTAAACTTGAACCAAATCTATATTCAAACCTTCCTCAACCAAATAAGGGTGCATATCCTCATATCTATACAAATTCCCTTGTTTACTTTTCATAATCTGACTTTAGATGAAAACCAAAAAATGCCCAAACTTGTATTTTTTGGGAATCTTGGTTATTTTTATGTAATGGGTTTTTGGGGTGTTGTCTGTCATTTTACCTAGTGCATATAGAAGGTTTTGAGAGGGAAATTTTTTTAAGTAAATGTTACGATCATGTTGCTTGGATAACGCTTTATATCATTATCTTCCAATTATTGGTCATTTCTTTGGGCCTTATATATAAAAAGTGATGGTAGAAATATATCTAGGCACTATGTGATTATAAGAACAACATCACAGTTAACCAGCCATGACCAAGACTTTTTCAAACGTGTGGAAGTTAGCAAGAAAGGGAACAGAAGAGCAAGAGTGAATGTTCTTGATATAAATAGTTTTGGTGTTGAATTAGCTGGAACTTCCCAAGTTTCAAACACTAAGGATATGATTGGGCCAGCATGCGGAGGATCACAAATAGTTCCTAACACTAGGAATGAGAACATGTTGCCTCGAGAAATGTTGTCATCTACTCAACATTGGTGATTTCTCAAGGCTACATGCACTCATTGCTAGTGTTTCGCATTTCTTCCAATCCTCCGCAAGCCCGACCAATCATATACTTGGTTTCTGGAACTTGGAAATTCTAGAAAATTCAACATCCAAACTAGTTATATCAAGAACACTCTCTCTCTTTTATCTGTTCACTTTGTTGTTGGTTTCGACATGCTTGAAAAACTTTTGGACATCGCTAGCTACCTGTGATGATGTTCTTGTTAACATACAATGCCAAGATATATTTCTCCAATCACCTTTTCCATATATATCTATGCCCCAAAGACCAATAGTATGAAGACAGAGAAATAAGTTATTTTCCAACAAACAAGATCACACAGGACAACATTTACTTAAAAGTTTTGCCCTCTAAAAACCTTCTATACACACTATATAAAATCACAGAAAACACCTAAAAGAACATAAAAACATAAAAATAACCAGACTCCCAAAAAAGACAATTCTAGTCATTTTTATGTTCTCATCTAGAGTAAGATCCTGAAAAGCTTTAGTTAGAAATGCATCAACATGGTCATTGAGAAATATGAACTTGAAATTCAATTCTAGTAAAAGCATAAGTCATACAATCAGTTATAAGACATGATTAGAAATTCAAACAATTAACTTCATCCTAAAAAATTATACCGGAAACCAACCTTTATTCCCCTTCTGCCCAAGGAGTCCCTATCCATCATTCAATATATCCTTTCGAATTATTGTCAGCATCACATTGAATTTTTGAATATTTAGGTATTAGAATATGTCCATACTCGATGGCATCGATATCTTCTATGAATATATATAGTGATCCTTGATATCATTAACTGATTTCCTAGGAAATGTTTGTTCCATATTCCTCGATAGACTGGTATCCTTTCTATCTTCTTAGTTGATTGGCATCCTTTGGGTAGATCACTTGGATATTCTGAAAGATTTTATCTCCTCCCTAGTTCAAATAGAGCTATTGAATGTCCGATTGGTGGTCATTTTATTTTATTCTTAAAGAGGATTCAGAAAATGGTTCAGTTGTAGAGAAATGTTGAAGAAAAAAAGTATAATTGGGGAGATCTTCTTCAACCCCAAGATCGCTAATTAAGATCGAATGATTCAATTGAAGAAGAGAAAGATTTTTAAACTGAGAACTCTGTTATTGAAGAAGTCTTTGATTTTAGTTGGTTTCTTGATTGATTACTTATGTCTATGTCCATCCCTATTTATACTTTTGTAGGGATGCTTCTAGAAATTATTCTACAATTATCTACAAGAAATATCTTAGATATTATCTTCTAGCCATCTAACAAAAATCTAAATTATTCTACAATTTACCATAAATATCTAATACTCTATACTATGCAAATCTTTTTCCAAGTACAAATACCAAGGATATTCTCTAGAAAATTCTACTAAATATCAAAGTAGATCCAAAAAGGAAAGATTTACATAGCCATGACAATAAGCCATAAACGATCGTACATTTTTTCCTTTACAGAAATAATAATATCTCCATAAATTATTTCCGCTTCTCTAACCTTAAGGATAATCTTGTCAAAGTAGATCAAAAAAGGGAAGATTTATGGTATCATGACAACAAATTAAAAAAAGATCTTAATTACTTTTCTATATAATTCATATCTTTATAAGTTAACTATCACAAACACAGAGCATGTCCAAGAAGATAACCATAAAATGTTTGCACAACATGTGCAAAGCCTGACGATCACAAAGCATAATTAGTGAAAGCTTATGAATGAATCAAACTATAGCGTTAAACTTTATCAATATGTATATAATTATTCAGCTAAAAAGGAAACAAACATATGTAAGCACATAATCGAGAGAAAACTATTGATTTTTTGTCAAAGAGATTAGTCCCACACCTGTGATTGTAATGAATTAGTTTTTATCAATTATGGGCATCAAGACCAAACTTAATTAAAAAAGAAGCACCTGGGATTTGTCTTTACAAAAATTCTAAAGCTTCTTCTAATTGTTACTTTACCAAAAATTTTCTTTTAGGTCACTTGGTTGAAATTTAAAGAAATAAATATCAAGATTATTGTAATCGGAAAACTTTTAAAGGCTAGTATAATATAACAAAAAGTCTAATATATGCTGAATTGTACTACCTAACCTTCCAAGAGTCTGCAAATGGGCCCATTTTTCTTGAATTGAATTGTGAAAACGCTATCAAATTTTGAAATCTCAGGCATTTTTTTCCCAACTACAGAGATGGGTAGTTCAAATATTTTTGTTTAAGAATATAGCATACGGATAGACAAAATATCATACATCAATAATTTAAATAACAAATTTACACAAAAACAAAAAAAGAGTATGATACAGGAACCTTAAATTTATTATGAAAAGGTAGGATTAAAAAAATTTACTAAATAATTTGTTTTTTCTTTGGATAAAATGAAAGCATTTTAATCAAAAACATTTGGAACATCATCGTATCATCTCATTGAACTAATCTAAACTTGAACCAAAGCCTATACTCAAACCTCCCTCAACCAAACAAGGATACATATACCTATATCTATACAATTCCCCTTGTTTGCTTTTCATAATCTGATTTTAGATGAAAACCAAAAAATGCAAAAACATGTCTTTTTTTGGAGTCTTGGTTATTTATATGTAATGGGTTTTTGGGGTATTTTCTATCATTTCACCTAGTCCATATAGAATGTTTTGAGAGGGTAAAACTTTTAAGTAAATGTTACGATCATGTTTCTTGGACAATGACTTATTTCGCTATCTTCCTATTATTGGTCGTTTCTTTGGGGCTTAGATATAAAAAGTGATAGGAGAAGTATATCTAGGAACTGTGTGATAACAAGAACAATATCACAACATACAGATATGGGCAATTCAACTATTTCTTTTTTAAGAGTACAACATACGGATAGATAAAATAGCATACATCAACAATTTGAAGAACAAATGTACAAAAAACAAAAAAAGAGTATGATACTGGAACCTTAAATTTATTATGAAAAGGTAAGATTAAAAAAATTATTAAATAATTTATTTTTTCTTTGGATAAAATGAATGCATTTTAATAAAAAACATCTGGAACATCATCATATCATGTTGTTCAACTAATCTAAACTTGAACCAAAATGTATACACAAACCTCCCTCAACCAAACAAGGGTACATATCCCTATATCTATACAATTCCCCTTGTTTGCTTTTCATAATCTGACTTTAGATGAAAATCAAAAAATGCTCAAACTTGTCTTTTTTGAGAGTCTTGGTTATTTTTATGTAATGGGTTTTTGGGGTATTGTCTATTATTTTACCTGGTCCATATAGAAGGTTTTGAGAGGGTAAAACTTTTAAGTAAATATTAAGATCATGTTTCTTGGACAATGACTTATTTCACTCTCTTCTTATTATTGGTCATTTCTTTGGGCCTTAGATATAAAAAGTGCTAAAAGAAGTATACCTAGGCACTGTGTGGTAACACAAACTATATCACAGGTAGTTAGCCAGCCAGCAACAAAAGGAATAGAAGATAATGAGAGAGTGCTCTTGTTATAACTAGTTTTGGTGTTGTATTAGCTGGAGCTTCCCAAGTTCCAAACACCAAGGATATTATTGTGCCAGCTTGCGGTGGATCACAATTAGTGCCAAACACTAGAAATGAGAGCATGTTGCCTTGATAAATGTTGTCATCTACTCAGCATTAGTGATTTCTCAAGGCTACATAGAGAAATATCTACTCTAACCCACAAAACTACATTCCCAGTGTAGGATAGTCATACGACATGTTTTGGCGACTTTTGTCCTAAAATATGGACATTTAATATGGATCCATAAGAGAGTTGATTGTCCTCTACAGTGGCATGTTCAGGAAGGACGTGCCAGCAACACCACCTTT
Source organism: Solanum ossicruentum (assembly GCA_025774065.1). Taxonomy (NCBI): domain Eukaryota; kingdom Viridiplantae; phylum Streptophyta; class Magnoliopsida; order Solanales; family Solanaceae; genus Solanum; species Solanum ossicruentum. The sequence goes on from JAOTQR010085011.1 coordinate 16,365, forward strand.
GTTGTGTATCACCAAACTAAAGGTGATGGGATTGGATGTAGGTTAAGAGAAACTCCTAAGCAACATTGATTGAGCATGAATTTTTTAAACTTAGTTATTTTACCAAGCATACTTTTAAAAAGCATGACTTACTTCAAACTTGCATGTACAAAGTTGAGCATGATTTTATGAGTTGAGGTAAGTGAGTTGAGTTTTACTTCCTTGAGATATTTTGCGTACTAGTATATTCTATGTACTAACGTCCATTTGGACTTGCATTATTTTATGATGTAGTTATAGGTGATAGTGGACTTTAGCCTGCGCATCGTTGAGGTCTAGATCAATGCATTCCACAGAATTAGTGAGCGTTCCTTGCTTTCCAGAGGATACCTTTATCTTCTATTCTAATCTAATGCTTTTCTTTCTTTGATTTAGGGTGTCCATGACCTATCATGACAATATCTAGATTGTTGAGTAGAGGCTTCATAGACACTAAGTAGAGAATTTGTTGAGTATTTTGTACTTCCAACTAATTTCACTAGAACTATGAGTTAGTAGAGTTATGTTTATCTTAATGATGCCTTTCTGTTTTAGTTATTCTTCCACTATCAAGTTGATGTGATGATGACACCATGTGGTTCTCTTGGGGAAATAGTAATGGTTCTTCAAGTGCAGGCCACACCAAGGGTACCCTCCCGAGACGTGACAAACTTGGCATAGAGTATAGAGTTCATGAGTCTTGGGGAGTGTATGAAGTAGTGTCTAGTAGAGCCTTTTATATGGTTGTGTTGTGCACTACACTTCATAAGCAGGAGGCTACAAGACATTAGAAATTGTTTCACTTTCTTGTATTCGGAGTTCATGCAATAGAGATAAAACCTCTACAAAGCTCTTTTCTAACTCGTATGTTACACGCTTGCAGATCATGCCTCCAAAACATGCCATGACCTAGAGAGATGCTTTAGCCAGCAATGCCGGAAATCCCACTTCTAACGTGCCCCCTAGATGGAAATGAGGGACTGAGGTTTACCGGCTAGAATCACTATTCTTCTTGCGACACCTACCGCTCCACCTACCCATACTACAGAGGTTGACTTCAGAGGAGCCATGACCATGCTCACATAGTTGGTAGCTTTCCATAGCTGGAACTAGGGCTCACAAACTCCTAGTTCTAGATCTTAAGAGCCAACAACTAGCAACAGACTGAGAGACTTTCTCAAGATGAACCCACCAGCCTTTATTAGGTCAAAGGTTGAGGAGAACCCTCAAAACTTCATTGATGATATGTGGAAGGTGCTAAAACCTATGCATGTGACCGAGAGCAAGGGAGTGGAGCTTGCTACCTATCAGCTCAAGGATGTGGATAATGTTTGGTACAATCAGTGGGAAAAAAGTCAAGGTGAGGATAATGAGCTCGCTTCTTGGATGAGTTTGAGAGTGCCTTTCTCGATCACTTCTTCCCTTTGGAGTTGAGAGAGGCAAAGGTTGAGGAGTTTGTTAATCTGAAAATTGGAGGAGCTAACTGCTAAGATAGTATACCCTAAAATTCATACAGCTATCTAGGTATGCTCCAGAGACAGTTTAGGATATGAGAGTGAAAATGAGGAAATTCGTATCTGGATTGGGTAAACATGTGAAGAAAAAGTGCAATGTGTTATTGCTGATCCCAGGTATGGATATCTCCAGAATGATGGTTTATGCCCATTAAGATGAGGAGGATAGGAAGAGCACAATGAGGAGCATCTGAGTAAGAAGGCTAAATCAGCAGGGCCTGAGCCCAATCAGACCAAGCAGAGTAATGAAGATAAGTCTTACTTCCAGAAGAGGTCCTTTGGCTATGCACCATTTTCATCCAGTACACCAACCCTAAGCCATAGGTATGATCACAAGTCCTAAGGTCAGCCAAAATTTAGGGCACACAGTACATAGTCTCAAGCCAGTGTAACTCTTGGCTCTAAAGAGAAGCCAGCTTATGGGAAATGTGGTTGGATGCATCTAGGAGAATGTAGAGATACAGGGAATGGTTCCTACAAGTGTGGCCAGTCGGGCCATTTTTGGAGGGAGTGTATGATGTAGGGAAATAAGGACTAGTCTTCTACCACAGCACAACAAGGGAGGGGTAACTAGAGAGGTGCTGCACCAGGGACAGGCACTGGGACAAACCATCTGTATGTGATGGAGAACCAACAGGACCAAGAGGTTGCACCAGATGTTGTGAGGGGTATGCTTTGATTTTTTACCTTTCATTATTATGCATTACTTGATCTGTGTGCAACTTGTTCTTTTGTGACACTACCATATGTGGCTAGTAAATTTGAGATTTTTTTCCTGAGTGCTTACTGACATTTTCTGTCACAACTTCTGCCGGTGAATCCATTCGAGCCGAGAGAATCTATAAGATTGTGTGGTGTCCATCTACCATAGGCATACTATTGATGATTTGATTGAATTAGATATGGAAGATTTTGATGTAATCTTTTGTATGGACTAGCTTCATGCCTACTATGCCTTTGTGGTTTATAAAACCAGAACTGTCAAGTTTTTTTTTAAATGAGCCTGGTATTAAGTGGAAGGGAGATTCTATTGCACTAAAGGGTAAGTTTATTTCTTACCTCAAGGCCGGAAAGGTGATCTTTAAAGGATGTATCTACCACCTCATGTGAGTCAATTCTGACGATGTTGAGCCCTCTACCATTTAGACTCTTCCTACGATTTTATGATTATGAAAGACTTCCCTTAGTTATGCTTCCCTTTTTATAATTGACTCTTGATATTGTCTTATTTTGCTTCAGCAACCAAGGATGTGTACATGATATGCTAATGAAATGCGCAAAAATGTGCTTCAAAATGCCACATAATCATAATTTTTATATATCTCAAAATTTATGCGTGATATAAAAAAATTGACTTCATATTTTCGATCGGGGGAGAAATTGAGTGGGGTTTAGGTATAACTGAGATTTTAGAAGACCTGTAGCAAAAAATAATTTTTGCTAATTTTCAATTTCCAAAAGGGGACGCGACACGGCCTGAGCACGGAGTAGCATAAATTCTCCTTCGCGTTTGGTCCACGTTGTGGACTGGACGCAGACCAGTACAAAATTTCCTTACTTTTTTATTTTGTCCAAGGGCATTAGGGTCATAGCCCCATGCCCACTTAAGCATGAAATCATCCATACTTCGCCATTTTTCAACTCTAGGGGCGCAACACGGCCTGGGCATTGAGCAGTGTAAATTCTCCTTCGCGTTTGGTCCGCATCACGGACTGGACATGGACCAGTACAAAATTTTCCTTATTTTTCCATTATGCCAAAGGGCATTGGGGTGATAGCCCCATGCCCACTTAAGTATGATACCATCCATACTTCGCCATTTTTCAACTCTATAACTCATAAAATCCCTCTCTCAAACCTCTCATTTATCAATTCTCTCATTCAAATCTAAGGATTTCAAACTCAACTTTAGGTCTCAAGGATTCATTACAAGATCTAAGACTACTTCAAGTTCACCTAAAAAAATTAAAGTTTTAACGTATGTGGGTTTCATTCATTGGGTCCTTTCATTCATGGAACACAACCTTCCCTTTTTATGGAAATTGCATGTTTTCAAGTTGTATTACCTATGGGTAACTCTAAGCATAAATTGTGAATATATATTATGTTGGAGTTTTATGAAATATTGATTCATTATGCATGAATATCTATTTCAAGCTTATATCATGAATTGATTTTTGTCGATTGAGACTATGCATGTTTTGTGCTATAAAACTTTGAATTATCATAAGCTTTTGTAATTGATTTCAAGGTAACCTACAAGAGGGTTTTAGTATATGTTGCTGGGTTGAGTTGCATTTAATCTACTCATCTTATCTCACTCTTTAAATGTATAATTTTGAACAAGCATCGTGAACCCACCAAGTGTTTGATGAAATGACATGTCAAGAATTCTCAAGTTATTGATGATCTATTACATGATTTACATGTCAAGTGAATTCATGATGATTAAGGGCTTTCAAGTTTTTATTTAATTCATCAAAAAGCATCTATGATTTTACAAGTATCAAGTTAAGCCATATTTCAATATTTTTACCTCTTGTGAGCCATTCATGTTAAAGCAAGGGTTCATGTATGATTATGATCTACTCTCATGTTCAAGTTAGGCTCACTACCAGAGGCAAGGCATGTTTATGAGCTACTCACTTCATGTTCTTACAAGCTTTTCAAGATATGATTAAAGTATGATTATTTCATTTAATCCATGGAATTTGACTTAGCAGCGATTGAAGCTTAAGATGGGAGCTCGACTCAAGAGGTCCTTATATAAAGTCTTTACTCTTTAAACTATGTGCTACCATAGGATTATGATTATTAACCTTGCTATACTAGTGGATCCATCTAGTTATGTTATCATGTTTCGTTTGTCTTGGCAAGTAGACCACACCTAGATGGAGCATCTCATGCCTGTCCACCTGACCGAAGGAGTGTCATGCCTTACATGGTCTATGTCAGTGGAGGTCACTTTCCACACATGTATGCTATATATATATATATATATATATATATATATATATATATATATATATATTGTGCAAGATCAATGATTTACAAGCATGTTTCATTATGAGAATTGATCATGCATGCCATATTGAGATTATATATCTATTGCTTATGATTATGCCTTTTGACTATTTTAGCTTATGTCTTGTTGCATTGCATCCCACATACTTAGCACATTTGAATGTACTAATGCATACTTTATTCCAACATGATATTGCCATGTAGGGGCCGAAGTTCCTTTTGATCATCCTCCATGTGGCTAGTTTAGTACTTCGGAGATTACCATTGGTGAGTGCTCAAGTCCGAGGACACTATCTATATTACTCTTGCTATTGTGAGACTTGTTTATGCTGAACACTTGTTATTATGAGGGTGAACCCGGAAAGTGTCTTGGCCCCTGCTCCATTCCATGTTAAAGGTGTTTTTGGATATTATGGTGTACTTATGCCATGAGCTAGACTCTTTTATACTTTTATGAATATCAAGATATTCCTTAATCCCGCTTCCCTTGTTATTATGTCTCTAGTTGTTGTTTATTTTGGTTCCGCGACCATAGAAGTATGATTGATATGTTAAGAGGCTTGTTTGGGGTCCCTTTGGGTTTCTATTCACCGTGTCACATCTAGGACCTAGTCTTAGGTCGTGACAGCTAAGAGGCTTTTTTGGGTGGTCTTCGTACTTCACATTCGTTGTGTCATATCTAGGCCCTAGGATTGGGTCGTGACACTAAACTTGAACCAAAACCTATACTCAAAAAACTCCCTCAACCAAACAAGGGTATATATCCCCATATATATATGATTCCCCGTGTTTGGTTTTCATAATCTGACTTTAGGTGAAAATGAAAAAATGCCCAAACTTGTCTTTTTTTGGAGTCTTGGTTATTTTTATGTAATGGGTTTTTGGGGTGTTGTCTGTCATTTTACCTAGTGCATATAGAAGGTTTGGAGAGGGTAAAACTTTTAAGTAAATGTTACAATCATGTTTCTTGGATAATGACTTATTTTGCTTTCTTCCTGTTATTGGTCATTTCTTTGGGGCTTAGATATAAAAAGTGATGGGAGAAGTATATCTAGGCACTGTGTGATAACAAGAACAACATCACAGGTAGCTAGCCATGCCCAAAAATTTTTCAAGCATGTTGAAGCCAACAACAAATGGAACAGAAGATCAAGAGAGAGTGCTCTTGATATATAACTAATTTTGATATTGAATTAGCTGGAACTTTCCAAGATCCAAACACCAAGGATATGATTGTGCCAGCTTTCAGAGGGTCACAAGTAGTGACAAACACTAGGAATGAGAGCACGTTGCCTCGATAAAAATGTCATTTGCTCAGCATTGATGATTTCTCAAGGCTAAACGCTCTCATTGCTAGTGTTTGCCATTACTTGCCATCCTCTACAAGCTGGGCCAATCACATATTTGTTGTTTGGAGCTTTGAAATTCCAACAAATTCAACATCTAAAACTATTTATATCAAGAACGCTCTCTCTTGCTCTTCTGTTCCCTTTGTTGCTGGCTTCAACACGCTTGAAAAATTTTTGGACATGGCTAGGTACTAGTGATGATATTCTTGTTATCACACTGTGCCTAGATATAATTCTCCAATCACCTTTTCCATATATATGTAAGCCCCATTGAAATGACCAATAGTATGAAGATAGAGAAATAAGTTATTTTCCAAGAGACAAGATCGCACAAGACAATATTTACTTAAAAGTTTTACCCTCTCAAAACCTTCTATACACACTATATAAAATCAAAAAAAAAAAACACCCAAAAGAACATTAAAACATAAAAAATACCAGACTCCCAAAAAATACGAGTCTGGTCATTTTTATGTTCTCATCTAGAGTAAGATTCTGAACAGCAATAGCTAGAAACGCATCAACATGGTCATTGAGAAACAGGAAATTTTGAAATTCAATTCTACCAAAAGCATTACTCATACAATCAATTATAAGACATGATTAGGAATTCAAATAATTAACCTTATCCTAAAAAGTTGTACCAGAAACCAACCTTTGTACCTCTTCTGTCCAATGAGTCCCTTTTTTCCATTCGACATCTGCTTTTGAATTTTTGTTGGCATCACATTGAATTTCTGAATACTTAGGAAATGCAACATGTCTAGAATCGATGGCCACATCGATATCCTCTATGAATATGTATACTGATCCTTGATATCATCAACAGATTTCCAAGGAAGAGTTTCTTCCATACTCCTCAATAGATTGGTATCCTTTCCAGCTTCTTAGTTGATTGATTTCCTTTGGGTATATCATTTGGATATTCTGAAAGATTTAATCTCCTCCCTAGTTCAAATAGAGCTATTACATGTCCGATCCGTGCTCATTCTGTTTTATTCTTTAAGAGGATTCAAAGAATGGATTAGTTGTAGAGAAATGTAGAAAAGGAATAAAATATAATAAGGGAGATCTTCTGCTATCCCAAGATCGATAACTAAGATGGAAAGATTCAATTGAAGAAGAGGAAACTAGAAAGGAGAATGAATAGTTTTGAATTGAGAACTCTATTATTGAAGAAGTTTTTTATTTTGGTTGGTTTTTTGATTTGTTATGAATGTCTATGTCCATCCCTATTATACTTGTGTAGGGATGCTTCTAGAAATTATTCTAGATTTATCTACAAGAAATATCTTAGATATTATCTTTTAACCATCTAAAAAGAATCTAAATTATTCTACAATTTACCATAAATATCTAATACTCCAGACTATGTAGGTCTTTTTTAAAATACAAATATAAAAGATATTACTCTAAAAAATCCCAACAAATATCAAAGCAGATCCAAAAAGGAAAGATTTGTGGCATCATCATAACAAATCAAAAAAAAAAACAATAAAAGATCTTAATTACTTTTTCATATAAGTCATATCTTTATAAATTAACTACCATAAACACAAAGCATGTCAAAGAAGATAACCATAAAATGTTGGCACAACTTGTGCAAAGCTTGACGATCAGAAAGAACAATCAGTGAGAGCTTCTGAATGAATCAAACTATAGCGATAAATTTTATCAACATGTAACACACATATACATACACATAATCAAAAAAAAATTGTAGAATTTTTGTCAAAGAGATTAATTTTCACACCTGGGATTGTAATGAATTAGTTTTATCAATAATACGGGATTAAAGCCAAAATTTAATTTATATAAAAAAAACACCTAGGATTTGTCTTTATAACAATTCTAAAGCTTTTTTTTAATTGTCACTTTAGAGAAAAATTTCTTTTAGGGTATTTGGTTGATATTTATGGGAATAAATATAAAGATTATTGTCATCCGAAAACTTTTAACAATTAGTATAATATAATGAGAAAGTCTAATATGTGCTGAATTGTGCTACGTAACCTTTCAGAAGTCAGGAAATTAAACCCTTGTGTCCATTTTTCTTGAATTGAATTGTGAAAAAATTATGGAATTTTTAAATCTCAGGCATTTTCTTCCCAACTTCAGAGATGGGCAGTTCAACTATTATTTTATTTTTTAAGAATACAACATATGGATAGACAAAATATCATACATCAATAATTTGAAGAACAAATTTATTAAAAAAAAAGAGTATGATATGGGAATCTTAAATTTATTATGAAAAGGTAGGATTTAAAAAATTATTAAATAATTTATTTTTCTTCGGATAAAATGAACACATTTTAAATAAAAACATACGGAAAAACATCGTCATAACATCTCATAAAACTAGTCTAAACTTCAACCAAAACCTATACTCAAACCTCCCTCAACCAAACAAGGGTACATATCCCCATATCTATACAGTTCCCCTTATTTGGTTTTCATAATCCGACTTTAGGTGAAAACCAAAATATGTCCAAACTTGTCTTTTTTGGGAGTCTTAGTTACTTTTATGTAATGGGTTTTCTGGGCGTTGTCTGTCATTTTATCTGGTGCATATAGAAAGTTTTGAGAGGGTAAAACTTTTAAGTAAATTTTACGATCATATTTCTTTGATAATGACTTATTTAGCTATCTTCCTATTATTGGTCATTTCACCCGGCAGCGCGAACCATTCAGACATTAGAAGATATGTTGAATAATTGTGTCCTTGACTTTAAGGGGAATTGGGATGACCATCTGCCCTTGATTGAAGTTGCGTATAATAATAGTTATTATGCAAGAATTCAGATGGCCCCCTATGAAACCTTGTATAAGAGAAGATGCAGATCACCGATTGGGTGGTTTGAGGTTGGGGAAGCTGAGTTGATTGGACCTGACCTTTTCAACCAGTTTATGGAGAAGGTGAAGGTTATTAGGGAGAGGTTGAAGACTACTCAGAGTCATCAAAAGTGTTACACTGATGTGAGGAGAAGATAATTGGAATTTGAGGTAGAAGATTAGGTGTACTTGAAGGTGTCACCCATGAATGGTGTCATGAGGTTCAGTAAGAAGGGGAAGTTAATTCCACGCAACATCAGACCCTATCAGATCATGAGAAGTATTGGGAAGGTTAAGTTGAGTTAGAGTTTCCCCCCAAGCTAGACGCAATCCATCCCATATTCCACGTCTCGATGTTAAAGAAGTGCTTGGGGGATCCTACCTGGGTGGTCTCTGTTGAGGACATTGGAGTAAAGGAAAACTTGTCTTATGAGGAGATCCCAGTCCAAATCTTGACCGTCAAGTTCGCAAGCTGAGGAACAAAGAGATAGCCCCCGTCAAATTCCTATGGAGGAACCAATTTGTTTAGTAAGCTACGTGGGAAGCTAAGGAAGCTATGAGAACCAAATTCCCACATCTATTTGTGTCATATGATGATGATTTTGAAGGTAATTTTCCTATCCTTAACATAATTGATGTTTCTATGCTTGAGTTGATGTGCCTATTCTTGAGTGTGAGTAAAACTAATAAAGGTCGAGGAATAGTTGAGAGTTTGAGTTGTCGAGTGAATATTGAGATGAGTCTTTAGCATATTCGTGCTTTATTTCCACCTCTACTTATCATTCGAGGATAAATGATCTCAAGGAGGAGATGATGTAATGCCTAGTAAAATTATTAAAATACACCTAGAGGATGGACTCGTGCATAATGCGTGTTCCCATGCTCTATTTGCATATCCGAGATCGAATTTGCAATCAGTGTGAAAAATTGAGTAGGAAAATAGTCTCGACCCAACAACAACAACAACATTACCCCATTGCCTCAAAAGGCTCCCGCCCATTGCGGGGTAAGGGGGGGTCGGATGTACGCAGCCTGACCCCTATGTTTAAAAACATAGCGCGACTGTTTCCAGATGACCCATGATGAGCGTCGAAAGTTGCATTGACTAACTGCTACTTCACAATTGAAAGAAGCGCAGACAGTTTAAAGAGCCATTTTGCTTTATTCCATCATACCCCAAAGCCAAAAAATAGTGAATTTTTGACTCCATCCGAGATTGATGGAAAAAAAAAAGTCTCAACCCAATTTTAGAAAATTAGTGTGTTGATGCATGCTCCAGGAATGACGCGCCAAGGATACACAATTACACTTATATTTTTCTAAAAATTTTTGACGAAAAGTGTAAAATTCATTCAGAGGACTTTTTGAGGGAAATACGTTGGTCCGCGCTCGAGGCGCGTCGTGGACCATTGCAATTTTTGTGATGATTTTTCTTTTAATTTTGGGAAGGTTATTTTGGACATTCCTAACATATTTCAACTCTAATAAATGAGTAAAGATCGTTTCCTCAAAATTAAGGGTTGTAAACCCATTTTTCTTAGCATTCAAAGTGAGGGTTTTTGAGAAAAGAAGAGAAGTCTAAAGTCTTGAGCTGGAGTTGAATTCCCTAGGGAGATTGGTGTTAATCTTCATCCTAGGTATGTAAGGCTATCTAAAGTGTTGGATAATGATCATCCATGCGCCCCTTCATCAATTTTGAGTCGAGACTAGATGTATTAATTGTATACTTTAAAACCTATGATTCTTGAGTTTTAAGTTCTTTTATGTGTTGGAGTTTCATGAATATAATTCAATAAATTTACAAGTTTCATCACTATTATCATGATGTATGAATGCTACTTGAGCGCTTGATGACCCAACTCTAAGTTGGTATTTCCTTGCTTATTCATTAAATTGGAAATTTTGAATCCAACCTTCTAGAACAAGTAAATTAAACATGAGAAGTATGTTCTTGTCAGTAAATGCATGCCATGAATATCTAACGTGTATTATGTGTTGAGCATGGATTATTTGATGTCAATTAACTATAACTCGTGAGGGTCTTGCATGATCTGAATAAAGTCTTCAATTGCATTATTTGAGTTCATATTTTAAGGGGTGTAGTTAATTGAGAACATTATAAGATGAGCTAAAGAGCTAAGCTTAAGTTAAGTTTCATTGAACCCGTTTTAGTCTTGGAAGGAGTACTGAGCACCGAGTTGGGTAAATGAGAACCAACCCAGACCTATATAGCCAGCGTGGGATGGTCACACAGGATAATTCTGGTGGCCTAAGTTCCCATAGGGGGACACTCTCTTAGGATTCGAGAGAAAGAGGTAGAGAGTTGAACGTCCATTTCCATGACAAGTTAAGGGCAGGCGTGGCAATGATGCTGATTAGTTGTACATCACCAAAAATTTATGGTGGTGGATAGTTATGTTGGTTAGAGAAACATCCAAGCACCATATGAGTCAAGCATATCACAATTTTTAAAATAAGTTGCATTTAACACTAAGTCTATTTCCAAAGCATGATTTCAAACTTCATACCTGCATGACTTACTTGAGTTGAGTTATGAGATAAAGAGTTGAGTCTTGAGTCGAGTCAGGTGATTGGTTTGAGCCTTATATATTTTCTTTTAGCCTATTTTACATACCATACATTCCAAGTACTTACACCATTCGGTGCTGCATCATTTCATGATGCACATTCAGTAGATAGAGGACTTTGGTAGATGTATCGTTGAGGTTCAGCTCCCTAGTTTCAGACAGTGGTGAGTCCTCCCCTGCATTCGGAGGACAACCCTTTACTTTTTTTCTTTACATATACAGTTATTCTCTGAGTTTGTGGTAACCATGACCTGTCATGGTACCTCCTAGACATTTAGAGTACAGGCTTCATTGACTTAGAGATAAGTATTATTGAGTATTCCTTATATAGGCACTAAATCATTTTGAGAAACTGCTTATGTTATTTCTATCTTTCATTTAAGGATGTCATTGAGTTTTCTTCCACTATTGAGTAAGATGTGATGATGAGGCCAAGTGGTTCGCTCGTGGACTAGCGATAGTCTTTGAGTACAAGTAACTCCCAGGGTACCTTCTCGAGGCGTGCCAATTCAACTCATACTCAAACGGTCATTTCAACTCACTTAATTGACTCATCATGTAGTGCAAGCAAGATAATTCTATATAGTGATGTATGTGACTCAATGTCACATGCTTCTCATACTTAATTATACTCAATTTACTCAACTCAACTACTCAATGACATGCATAGGATTTCATAATATCATGCAAATTGGGATTCATGCTATTAAGTATGAAATGCATATGTAAATCTCCTATTAATAATCATGCAATACAACAATTATCTCATACATCATTAGAAGGACTCATATGAATTACAAAAAATTTGGTAGTTGTTTGAAAAATACAAAACCAACTCATATTCTATGAAATCGACTCAAGTAGTGGAATTGGCGTGTGAACGAAAGTAGTTCCACACTTTGGTAAGCCTTACATACCTGGAAATTGAAGAAACAATCAACCTACATCAATCCTCGTGCTAGAATAGGAAACTCTAGCTTCGTCTCCCTTCTCTAGTGCTCTTAAGAAATTCTAAGTCTGAAGAATAATGAATAATACCCTCAGGGTTCTGTTCTAGGGCTTTATTTAAGCCTAAATTTACCAAGGGTTAAATAGAATAGGGATTGGAATGGAAAAACCATTACCCCTTATCAAAACTGTCTACTGAGTCAACAAGATCCTATCTATGTGTCATAGGGCATTCTACAAGTTGTAGACTACCCCTCGTAAGCTAGGAGTTTGAAAATTTGAGTTACTGGAAAATGGCACGAAACCCCACTCTACGATTCATAAAACATTCAATGGGTCTTAAACTCCTGTTGTAAATAAGGGGTCCTATAACTTGAGTTACTGCAATTTGTCATGAAACTCTCTCTATTTGTTGTGACATCCTTTACGAGTCGTATACCATTTCATAAATAGGCCTCTGTCATGCCTCGAGAGGATATCCTTGGCATGGCTGGCACTCAGAGGCTGTCGCTAGCCCCCAAGAGAAACATTTTGCCTCATTATCACATCAAGATTAGCAGTGGAAGAATAACTCAATAAATAAGCATCACATATGTGCACATAAATACATATAGAAATAACGCCACTATATTATAGTATCATTGAAAATAGTTTAGATGCAGAGACTTATTCAAAACTTCTACTTAAATGTCTATGATGCCTCTACTCATCAGTCTAGAAATGTCCCATGACAGGACATGGGCACCATAATCAAAGAAAGAAAAATACTCAACAATAATAAAGCATAATAGGACTCCTCCAGGATACTAGGATGGCTCACCAAGATCGAGGAAGGTAATGATCCGGACCTCAACGATTAACGTGTTGAAGCCCTCTATCTACTGTATCTGTATCATAAAATGATGCTGGCTCAAAATGGAGGTTAGTACATAGAATAGAATGGTATGTAAAATAGCTCAAGGAGAAATAAAGCTCGCCTCAATGCTCATGCTCAAATCGTTTTATGCAAGTTTTGAGTAAATCATGCTTTTAAAATAATTTCAATATAATAGGCTCGTTTTGAAATGTCATGCTCAATCAATGTTGCTTGGGAGTTTCTCTTGGCCAACTCCTCATCCCACTACCTTAAGTTGGGTGATGCACAATGAATCAGCATTGTTGCCATGCCCACCCTTAACTTGCCATGAACAAGGGCGAGCTACTCTCTCTTGGATCCATAATAAGTGTCCACTTGCAGGACAAGAGCCATACGACTAGCTATAACGACTATCCTACATTGACAACGTAGTTCTGTGGGTAAATGTAGAAAATACTCGCTCCCCGCTCGGTGCTCGATACTTCTCCTAAGACTAAAACATGCTCAATTTATCAATTAACTCATCAACACATCAATTAACTCATCATCATCATCATAACTCAACTCATCATCATATTATAATTATCTAATCGTCAGATCATAACTCAACTCAATAATTTTATCAATTAATGAAAATGATTAAATTGGCTTAGATTTAAACACTCATTTATACTCATTCAATCAACTCGTCATGCAATACAATCAAAACATCACATATCATAATGTATGTGACTCAATGCAACATACTCCTCATGCTCATATACACTCAAGTTACTCAACTCAATGTGCATTAATCCACTCAATTCAATATGCTCAATTTACCCAACACAATATGCTCAATTTATGCATAAAACTCCATGGAAACATGTAAATTAGGGTTCATACCATCGAGAATGAAAATACATGTATACATCTCACATTCATGCTCATGAAAACATATGAGTTATCTCATGTAATGTCTTGTAAAGTAAAACCTCATGATAAATACAAGGATATAGTATTAAAATAGAAGAAATTCCTAAAACATCTCAACTCTCCTTAAATGTTGACTCAAGATAATGGAAAACGGTGTGTAAATAATGGAATCCACACTTTGGTGAGCCTTACATAACTAATAGTTTAGAATCTTGAAGTATATTGGAAGAAATTGGAAGATATCTCAAGTTCTCCTTCAAACCCTAGCCTCTCTTCCTTTGTTGATGAAACGCCCCGAAAATGTGTTTTAGAAATGTCTAATTGTAATTTCCATATATCTCAAATTCCCCGTGTGATATCAAAAATTAGACCTCATATTCTTGCTTAGCTGGTACAGTTGAGCAGAAGATGAGTATAACCCAGACTTTAGAAGACCTGTAGCGAAAAATAATATTTTTCAATTTTTTCAAACTAGTAGGGATTCGCGATGGCTCAGCGAGGCAGACCCGTCATGGAGTAGTGTTAGCGCTTCCTTAATTTTTTTGTTTCGGCCTAAGGGAATTTCCGTCATGGCCCCATGCCCACTTACAATTGAAATATCCCATAATTAGCCATTTTTCAATTCCACATCACTCAAAACCCTCTCAAAAGCCTCTCCAAGACTTACCAAATATTTTCATCCGAATTCAAGTATCTCAAGCTTAATTTCGAATTTCAAGAAATCCATTGAAGTTTCAAGTTATCTTCACATATACATCAAAGAATCCCCAAATTCAAGTATGTGGGTTTCATCCATTGGGTTCTTCCACCCATAGAGCCTTATCATCCTTTTTATGAAAATTGGATAATTTCAAGTTGTATTTCTTATGAGCATCTATTATTGTGAAATGTTAGCATGAAATATGTTGTGGTGTTTTTTTCAAATATCGTTGATTATGCATGAATATCTATTTGAACTTATACTATGAACAAATCTTTGTCTATTGAAGCTATACATGATTCAAACTATGAAATCTATGAATTATTGTGAATTTTTGATATGATTTACAAGTTACTCATGATGGAGTTTTACCATGATGTTGGTGGGCGGATTTGAATGATTTTAAGATGCAATAATTTTAATATTTCATGATCTATACTCTTGCATTTTACATGTTTTGAACATGTAATCATATGTGCCCATCAAGTGTTCGATTAAATGTCAAGTCAAGAATTCTCACATTATTTACATGTTTTATAAGACAAGTGACTTCATGATGTTTATGGGCTTTCAAGTATGTTATCAATTCATCAAATTATCTATGAATATGAAAGTATGAAGTTAAACCCTATTTTCAAGATTTTACTTCTTGTGAGCTATTCATGTTAAAGCAAGGGTTCATGTATTAATGTTATACTCTCATGTTTCAAGTTATGCTAGCCATATGTTTAAGAGATGCTCATGTCATGTCCCCATATTTCTTACAAGATATATAAGTTATGATAATTTCAAGTATTCTGTGGGATTAGACTTAGTATCGATGGATTAGATGTTGGCGTAGACTATCTTCAAGGGTCCATACTTCTTTCCTCAAACTATATGCCAACATAGGATTATACTTTGTCCTTGCTATACTATTTGATCCATTTAGTGCACTATATCATGAAATCTACCCTGAAATAGGACAGGTTCCTGTTAGGGGGGTTATTTATCTGAAATGGGACAGACTCCTATAAGGTAAAATATGGTTTACCTTGGCAAGTAGACCACCTCTTTACCGATGAGGGGTAATCATCAGGATTCCAGGTTGTAGCTGGCTTGGTCTTATTCTTTGTCAGTTGAGGTCTCTTTCCACATAAGTATCATGTTCTATGCAAGTTGAATGATTTATAAACATATCTTACTTCAAACATTGATCATGCATGTCATATTGATATTATGCTTATCTATTGCCTATTACTATGCATTTTCACTATATGGGCTTATGTCTTATTGCATTACATCCTACATACTTAGTAAATTAAAACGTACTAACAAATACCTTATTCCTACATGATATCACCATGTAGGGACCAGAGCTCCTCTTGATCATCCTCCATGTGGAGTGAGATACTTCAAATACAAGCTTGGAGCGTCCTCAAGTTCGAGGACACTATCTACTTTTCTTGCTATTTTAAGACTTCTTTATGCTGAACATTTGAAATTATGAGGGAGAGCATGGAAAGTGTCTTGGCCCTGGCTCCATTCCATGTTAGAGGTGTATGTTGGATGTTATGATGTTATTGTGTTACAAGCTTGACTCTTAGACTTCGTTTATATTCAAGGATTCCCTTAGTCCCACTTCCCATTTTATATAACTCTTGTTGATCTTTACTTTGCTTTCACAACCAAGGATGTGTGATTAATATGCTAAGAGGGTTGTTTGGGTCACTTAGGGTTTCCATTCTCCATGTCACATCTAGGCCTTAGGCTTGGGTCCTGACATTTGAATTTTGCTTCTATGCCTTAGAGAGAATATTTCAACAAAAAAGAGGTTATCTGAGATGAGGGCTGATTTAAGAGTAAAAACATCATCCCTTCTTTAAAAGTTGTCAAAAGCCCCCTATGGGCCCTATTGCGACCCTATGAACTGTACTATGACCCTTAGGACCACTTTCATAACCCTTTGGCTCAATTTCAGAGTTTCTGGATGTTTGTACGAGCCACACGATGGCTCATAGCCCACACTATGACCCCATAACAGAGGTTTTGTAGTGTAACTCTACACTGGTAGTCTTCAGTAAAATGGCCATAACCTTTGACTCTGAATTTCGAATAAGGTGAAACAAATTGCATCGGAATGCAAATCCAAAAGGCTTTAATTTTGTATGCCATGGGTTATCTAGTTCTTTTTCTACTAAATTTTATGATCATTTACAGTTGACCCTTGCATAATCCAACACTCAAAACTCAACTTATAGGAAAGTCTTGAACCTGTCTAAGTACTAGACGGCTCTTATGACTCTAATTCACTTCCCACATATAGTAATGATGCTTGAATATAGGTACAAATGAGGGTAAAGTTATGGGGCATCACAATATCTCCCTCTTGGGATCAGTCGTCCTCGAATGATGACCAATTAGAGATTTAGGGGAAGGCATGAATTTATCTATGGACTTTAACAATCAACCAGCTCTCAACTCACTCATGCAATCAATAAAGAAAGAAATATAGCAAGTAAGCAATTAAAATCAATGCATCACATCAATCCTCCCTCAAACACTAGAACTTTATCGTACAGATCACATAAAAATCAACCATCTCCAATTAAATCAAATCAACAAGAGTATCCCTATGATAGATGGATACCGCACAATCTCTATAGTTCCTATCATCTTGAATGAACTCACCAACAGGTGTAGAAACATAAAATGGCTCAAGAAAACACTCAGGAAGAATATCAAATCTACTAGCCACATATGGCATCTCAAAAGAGAAAGTGATGTACTGTCAAAATACATCATAGATGATGCCTAAAACAAAGGATTTTGTGAGTTCTTAATGCGATTTTTTATGGTTTTATGCATTTTTGTGTTGTTCTTGCAGAAAAGTTATGTTGTCATGATTTTGAACAAAAGTTAAAGATTTTGCTGAATCATAGGACACACAAGCTCACCTACAAATCATAGCCCCAGGTACAAGTTGTAGGGCCTGTCATAGCAAAAAACAGAGTCAAAAAAATTAAACATCTGCTAAGTGGAGGTCACTCCTATGAGGTCATCATATGAGTCGTAAGTCACACTACAACTTATATGCGTGGACTTGTAGCAAGAATTAGAGAGCCCAAATGTTAAACCAAAAATTGAATACTGATACTATAAGAGGAGCATACCAGTTGAGTCTAAGATGCCAAGAACCTGATACGAGTCCCCAAGTACGACTCGTAGGCCATCCTACGAGTCGTAACTACAAGGCATACCAACTGCCAACTGTCTTTTCTGTGTAATGTTTCTAGGGTCATTTTGGAAACATTAAATATAGTTTAAGTTAGGGTTTTATATAAAAAAAGAGGATTCGAACCAGAGAAGTTATCTTCACTTTTGAATATTCTCTCAAGAAAACTCTTAGGGTTTAGCTTAGATTATCCTTTTCTCTTGGCAATCCCAATTTTGGGGGTTGTAAAGCTTGCTCTGTGCTCATCATCAATCTATCAAGCTTTTGGTTTGCAACCTGTGGTGTCTTCAATCTTCATTTCCTTGGGTAAAATTCTCAATCATGTCATTTATTTTCATTTTTGCTTGTTTTGCCTTAGCCATGAGTAGCTAAGCACCCACAACTTAGGGTTGTAGGAACCATGGGTATTTAACTTGAGATAACCTAAGTTTAGTGCATGATTGGGGTTTTCTCTTCATATTGATTGTTGTTTGGTGGTGGCCAACACGAAACCCCACCTACTATCATGATCCCGACCAAGGTAGTGACAAATAGATGATAAGATTCGATTGATGTCTCATCTGATCAACCAAACCTGACCAAGGAGAGATTGACTAGGACAATAGATAATATTTAGTTGGCACGCAATGGTAGCCAACCAAGCGCCATGGTGAAATTAGACCTTCACCTTCATAAGAGGACTGGAAGAACCAAAGTTATCGTCCTGCATGCGAGTCTCCAATTATTGTTATGATATCTAGTGTAGTCATGTTAACAAACCATGGGGAAACAATTCCCAAGTAGTCCCTAAAATTGACTGTTTTCCCTCATTGTAGTATAATATTAATCTTCCATTTGTTTTTGGATCACAAAATCCCCCATTTAGAGATTTTAGTTATTTATGCTTGAAATGATTAGTAGTGATGTCTTGTAGTGAAGCCCCATATTCTCTGTGGATTTAATCCAAATCTACAGTAAGGTTAATTGCTAACAGCGACTGCTTTCTTATTAGAGCATGAACATCATCAGAAATTATATCACTATTTCCAAGGAAAATGGCCAAGTTTTGACATGAATTCACTATTAGTTAGTTCTAGTGTTAATTTCTAATCTCTCTTGTAGTTTACTCTTTCTATTTTTTTTGCTGTTTAGCCTATTCACAGGTTGGTTGGCACCATGACTGAACAAAAGCTCTATGTAGCAACCGACTTGTTAAAGACATTGGAGAGGTGAGCCTTGTTTTATGGGAAAGAAAGCGAAGACCCCTAAACTCACCTGCAGAATTTTACTCAAACATTGAAGGGGGTTGTTGGGACAAGACATCCTGCTTGGGAGGCCATGGCTCTTTAGGCTTTCCCCATGACTCTAGGGAGTGAAGTTGCGGAATGGTGATCAATTCTCTGATCTGATGTTTGTTCTAAGTTTGGGGAGGTACAAAGAGTCTTCCTCATGAACTTCTATAAGGAGTCCAACAAGCAAAAGCTAATAATAACATCTGTAATTTCGAAAGGGTGCCAGGAGAACCTTTGGTACTAGCTTGGGAACGAATCAAAACCATGGTCTACAAGCCACACTATGGCTCAATTTTAGAGTTTCAAAAAGTTTCTACAAGCCACACTATGGCTCATAGCCCACTACATCTCCACAACAGAGGTTTCATAGTACAACTCTACACTGACAGTTTCAGTACAATGAACATAACCTTTGACTCTGAATTCCGAATAAGGTAAAAACTAGTTGCGTTGGAAAGCTAATTCAAAGGGCTCTCATTTGGTATGTGTCACACCCCAAAGTCTGGTTAGGGCGGACCGGCACCCATTGCCGATAAGGCTCGGGAGAACTAACTTATATCTAAGCGTTTTTCATACATATTATAAGTGACATCTATGTTTGGCATGCTTCTAAGGAGTTATATGGTTTTAACAAGTTATAAGGAGATGATTATAGCTAGGCTGTTGGGGCCTCGGTGTCTAAAGTGCGAGACATGACAGACATTAGTTTACATAGTCTACAAAGCCTCTAAGAAGGAAAAATACTTATATCTGCTCGGGACAGGCCCCGTCCGAATTAATTATATAATGTAAACTCATAAACTCTAAGCACACTCTGAACTCCGGAACAACCTGGAGTTCAGAAATGACCGTTAAATATCCTTTACTTCTACTGGGGAGATCTTGCAGCACCTGTACCTGCAGCATGAAATGCAGGTCCCCGGAAGGGACTCAGTACGAGATAATGTACTGAA
>JAOTQR010085016.1:0-36546 GCA_025774065.1 Solanum ossicruentum
TTACATCCTCCCCCCCCCCCCCTTCCGGAATATTCGTCATCGAATGTTAGCACAATTGGATAGCTTAACCAACTTTAAACCTTTACTTACACAAACTTTTGACAACACACTAAGTATTCAATCATACGTACCTATTAGTGTCCCAATTATGCATGTTGGACTTCCTTTTTAGCTTTAATTAAGTAAGGGTATTTTGATTTCACCTTATCCTCGGCCTCCCATATTATTTCTTATGCTTGCTAGTTTCTCCAATGTACTTTTATTGAAGCTATTTCTTTATATCTTAGCTTCTTAACTTGACGATCTTGAATAGCAATAGGTAGCTTTTCATATGTGAGATCTTTTGTAACCTGTATGTCTTCAATAGGAGTGATACGGGATGGGTCACCTATGCATTTTCAAAGCATTGAAACATGAAAAACTGGATGAATCATTGAAAGCTCTTGGGATAGCTCTAGTGCATATGCAACCTGCCTGAACTTCTAAATAATTTTATATGGCCCTATGTAACGTGGACTTATTTTTCCTTTCTTACTAAACCTCACAACCCCTTTCGTTGGAAACACCTTTAAAAATACCCAATCCCCTACTGAGAATTCCAGTCCTCTCCTTCTAGCATCCGCATATGATTTGTAATGACTTTGGGTTGTTTCTAGTTGTTGTATTATCTTAACTTTTTCCATGGCTTATTATACTAGATCTGGCCTAAGCAAGGTGGTTTCACCCACTTCAAACCATCCAATTGGCGTCCTGTATTTCCTTCCATATAAAGACTCATAAGGTGCCATCTTGATACTCAAGTGGTAGCTATTATTATAGGAAAATTCAAGAAGTGGCAAATGGTCCACCCAACTACCTTTAAATTCCAATGCACAAGCCAACAACATATCTTCAAGTGTCTAAATGGTGCATTTTTCTTGACCATCTGTTTGAGGGTGGAAAGTTATACTCAAATTCACTTGTGTCCCCAAACTCTTTTGGAAGGACTTCCAAAACTTTGCAGTGAATTGAGCTCCTCGGTCAGATATGATGGGGATTGGGACTCCATGTAGACTGACTATCTCTTTGAGGTATAGCTTGGCATACTCTTTAGCTTTTTAATCACTCCTGACTAGCAGGAAGTCTGCTGACTTTGTGAGTCTGTCAACTATTACCCATATGGAGTCAAACTTCTAAAATGAGTGAGGCAACCCGGTAACAAAATCCATATTGATCATATCCCACTTCCATGTTGGAAGCTCTATACATTGCATATAACTTCTTGCCTTTTGGTGTTATACTTTCATTTATCAGCAATTTGGACATTGAGCCACAAATTTTGCATGGGCCTTTTTCATCCCTCCCCACCAAAACATTCCCTTCAGGTCATGATACATCTTAGTTGATCCTAGATGGGTGGAATATCTGGAATGACAGGTTTCTTACATTATCCTTTTCCTTTGTCCATTAATATCAGGAACACATAGTCTATTTTGGAAATAAAGTACTCTATTTTGTGTAAGGTTAAAGCCCTTTATCATAACCTAACTCACCTTCTATTTAAGTCATCGTAAGATAGGATCCTCGAACTATTTTTCTTTCACCTCCATTACCAATGAAGACTCTGCAGCATCATGCACAATAACCCTTTTCCTTTGAAGTCTCACGAAGGTGAACTCCCAAACTAGCTAGTTTTCTTAGATTCTTAGCCACTCCTTGACTTACCATGGCTTGACCACCAATATTCATTATTGCCTTATGCCTCAGAGCATCGGCTACCACATTTTCCTTCCCCGGGTGGCAAAGTATATCAATGTCATAATGCTTTATTAGCTCTTAAGTTTAGGTCTTTCTGCTTAAAGATATATTATAGACTCTTATGATTAGTATATATGTCAATGTGAACCCCATACAAATAGTTATGCCATATTTTCAGAGCAAACACAACCGCTGCTAGCTTAAGATCATGTGTTGGGTAGTTTTTCTCATGTGGTAATAGTTGTACAGATGCATAAGAAATTACCCTACCATGTTATGTCAGTACACACCCTAAGCCAACTCCAGAAGAATCACAATACACTGCATACCCATCGTTGCCTTCTAGAAGTACTAGCACAAGTGTATAAGTTAGCTTATTTTTCAGCTCCTGGAAGCTCCTTTCACATGCATCATTCCATTGGAACCTGGTAGCTTTATGTGTCAACTTTGTTAAAGGTTCAGAGATAGAAGAAAAACCTTCGCGAACCTTCTGTAATAACCTGCCAACCCTAGGAAGCTCCAAACTTCTGTGGGTGTTGTTGGCCTCGGCCAAACGTTCACAGCCTCTATCTTTTGTGAATCAACCCTTATTCCCTCATCAGACACAATATGACCCAAGAATGCCACTGATTTTAGGAAAAATTCACATTTATAAAATTTGGCATACAACTGTCGGTCACGAAGGAATTGTAACACTTGTCGTAAGTGATTTGTGTGGTCCTCTTCTAAACTTGAATATACCAAAATGTCATCTATAAATACTATCACGAACATATCCAAGAATGCCTTGAAATTCCTTTTTCATCAGATCTATAAAAATTGCTAGTGTATTCGTTAGCCCAAATAATATAACAAGAAAATTCAAAGTGACCATAGCATGTTCTGAAAGAAGTCTTAGGCATATCTTTCTTTTCACCCTCACTTGGTAATAGCCTGATCTCAAATCAATTTTTGAAAAGCATTTGGCACCCTATAACTAATCAAATAAATCATCAATCCTGGGGAGGGGGTACTTATTATTAATTGTCACCCTATTCAATTGTCAATAGTCGATACACATTCTTAATGTTCCATCCTTTTTACGTACAAATAACACTGGCACCCCCCAAGAGGACGCACTAGGTCTTATAAACCCTTTCTCCAATAAGTCGTTTAATTGCTCTTTTAATTCACACAGTTCTGTCGGGGCCATTCTATATGGAGGGATGGAAATAGGTTGAGCGCCTGGAAGTAAGTCAATACCAAAATCTACCTTTCATTCTGGAGGTAATCCTAGAAGTTCTTCAGGGAATGCATCAACAAATTCATTCACTACTAGAACTGATAGAAGAGTTCGTGATTCTTCCTCCATATCCCTTACTCTAACTAAATGACATATATGCCCTTTAGATATCATCTTTCTATCCTTAAAATAAGAGATTAACTTTCCCTTTGGTGCCCCAACATTGCCTTCCCATTCAAGAACTGTCACATTTGGAAAGTGGAAGTACATTCTCTTAGTTTGGCAATCCACGGTGGCATAGAAAGAAACTAACCAATACATATCCATTATAACATCAAATTCCATAATTTCTAGCTCAATAAGGTTAGCCAATATGTCACGATCACAAACAGTTACTACACAGTCATAATAAACCCTTCTAGCCATAATAGATTCACCGGTTGGTATGGACACTTAAATGGTTTGTTCAATAATTTGTGTGTTCTCTTAAGCTTCCCAGCAACTACTGGGATAATTTATGAAAGTGTAGAACCAGGGTCAATTAATGCGTATATATTATGTGAAAAAATGGATAATGTACCTATGACCATATTGGGTAAGGCTTCCAAATTTTGCCAACTCCCCAAAGCATAAGTGCGATTTTTGACTCCGCTAGAGCTAGCTTCCCCTCTTACAACTCTACCATGACCCATAGGAGTTTGTTGAGCCCTACCTAATGGAGGGAAAGATGATGATGATGCAACACCTGACCTAGTAGATTATGTTCTATCACTCATATGCCTCCTCGGGCAATCTCTTATCACATGCCCTGGCGCACCACACCAATAACAAGCATTTGTCCCAACATGACATATACCTGAATGACTTCTTCCAATCTGTTTACAAGGTTGCCTAGGAGTCATTTGTTAGCCTGCTGAATATCCTACTGTCTGTGCACCTTGTCCCTCACCTCGTTGACCAAACTGATTGCTTATAGACCCCTGAGTTATGATGGAGCACTGGCTGCAGAGTAGGAGGATGATGTCCTAGGCGGTCTATTAGAAATTCGAAGCCTAAGCTCACCTTAGGATGGTGTAAATTGCCCTGTAGACCTAGCCCTGTCAGACACCGCCCTTTCTAACTTTTGTGTCCTTCTCCTTTGCCTCTGATCCTCCAATTTCTGTGCAAAAGCTTACATTCTCGCTATATTCATGTCATTGTTCAAGGAAGCAATGGTACAGTCTCTAAACAGATACGTATCTAATCTATCCACATATTGATGAATTCTATCTGCCATAATAGCAACTACATTAGGAGCATACCTGATCAGGGAATTAAATTGAAGGCTATACTCCCCACACTCATATTCCCTTGGTGGAGGTTCAAGAACTAATCTAAACGGGCCTCTCGGATCTCTAATTGCAAGTAATGGTCAAGCAATGCCTCTTTGAACTCCTTACAGGTAGTTAGAGGTGCATTTATACCCTTAGATTGCTTCCAAGCTTCATACCACAATATAGCCACACCCTTCAACCAATATGTCACTAACTCGATAGCTTTTGTACTACTAACATGCATAACACCTAAGTGCATTGAATCTAATCAACAAAGTCTTGGGGATCTTCATTAGGATATGACTCAGTGAAGGATGGAGGGTCCAAATTAAAGAAGTCACATATCCTTATGCTAGCTGCCCTATTCACACCACCTGCACCTATAACTAGACCTTCGTGCCTTTGACCATGGCCAGCAACTATACGAGTCAATAGTTGGATTGCATTTCTCAGATCCTGCATAGTAGCTTCGATAGATGGTTCTGGGGAATTTCACGACTTTCTAGTTCTCAAGAGCTAGAGGAGTTGGAAATGTCTATGACAGAGACTCATCTTAAGCCTCATTTCATTGTCTTACCTGACTGGGTATACCAACCACCACTTCTACTCCCTTCCCTTTACCTTTGTTTTTCCTAGTTTCTGGCATACTTATTGTACAAAACAATTTAAGAGTTAGACATAATCCTCCTATTACACTTAACTCTATAGCACAATCTAAAGAATGAAAAGAAAGTAACAACTTCTAAATGCCAGACAACCTCCTCCTTATAAATGTGGTGACAACACATCAATAAATAAGACTCCATATAGACATGGTTTTGTAGACTCCCAAGGAAGACCCGCTCTAATACCACATCTGTCATGCCCAAAGTCACGTTAAGACGGAGTGGCAACCGTTGCCGATAAGGATCGAGAAAACCAACTTATATCCATGTGGTTTCTATACAAATTAAAAGGGAATTCTATATTCAACAGGCATTTAAGAAAGTAAATAGTAATAACAAGCCAAAAGGAAATGCATATGGCTAGGCCATTAGGGCCACGTTGTCTATAGTAGGAGACATGACCACACTTTAATTTACATATTCTACAAATTCTCTAGAAAAGGAAAAGTATCTGATAAGGGTCAGGACAGGCCCCGCCTCGACTAACTATATAATACAAAAATATAAGCTCTAGACACAAAAAGCTCTGAAGCAACCTGGAGCTTGGTAACAGGAGCTGGATATCTTATACTCCTACTTGGGAGATCTACTAGCACCTGTACCTGTAGCATGAAATGCAGGTCCCCTATAAGGGACGTAAGTAGGAGATAATGTACTGAATATGTAAGGCAGAAAATACTGTATATAAAGTAATAACTCAAATGAAACAATGCACTAGTGTAGGATAAGAGACCACCCTTAGTCATATTGTGGGATCATGTACTTTATGTTTTTTTATTACTTTACCTTTACTATATAATATACGCACAACATCTAATACAAATGACCATTGAATCAATGGTAAATCTATATCGGGATTGGCCCTGGCTTGGATTTTCCTTTCACCCCTTAGGCTACCCCCCGAGATAAGATTGACCCTTGCTAGATGTTTCTTCCACCCCTTGGGTTACCGCCCATCAATAGGTAATATACTTTATCTTTCAATTGCTTTTAAGATGATTCTTTTGGTGGTCATAGTATTAGAGCTGTAGGACTGTAGATATAACATATGACATGTAAATAATCACAAAAGACAACACCATAATGAAAGGAGTAGGTTACACAAATAATGAAATGCATAGGAGTTAGAACAACACGTTAACTCTATTTAGTAGAACAAACTTGTGTATCTTTGTATCCAAGTATGTATGCAGATTTTATAGTAACTATGTATGGGCGCATATGAACATGTGAAAGTGTTGAGACATGGTTAATAGTTGTGTCGGAGTTGGTAAGTGCCTTTATGTACCAAGGAGGGATCTATGTTTCATGCCAAATAATACAAAATCAAGTAGCCTTACATGCCTCGTTGTACAACCTCGCTCTTACCTCGAGATAACCTTTCCTTCCTCCAAATATTTATCTACAACATAGTAGGTGATAAAACTAGCATTAACAGCTAGTATATACATCTTGGCAGCCCAATCTAACAAAAAAACAACATACGGGCAGCAAGCAGATAATTATAAACCCAAGCGTATTCTTTCAACCTTTTCGCCTCTAATCGTATTTTCTAATACACATTCTCATATACATATCATGTGAGGCCTGATTTAGTTCCATAACAGTCTTATAAAAGCCCATAAAACAT
Source organism: Solanum ossicruentum (assembly GCA_025774065.1). NCBI lineage: Eukaryota > Viridiplantae > Streptophyta > Magnoliopsida > Solanales > Solanaceae > Solanum > Solanum ossicruentum. Next base: position 6,568 of record JAOTQR010085016.1, read on the forward strand.
AACATATAACAATTCTACGCAACATACAAATAGGCGGTAGAATGTTACATCACTTCGCTACATTTTGACGTCGACAACTCCAAACCTGTTCCAATTTTAACCAAACTATCCCCACCATATGTACACATAAAACTAGTCCTAAAATAGTTTTTTTTTTTAAAAAAAAACAGTCTTCAAAATAGGTGGAGGGTGTTAGACCATTGTCCTCAATCAATTAGCCCACAAGTTCCTATTACTAGCATAATTACTATATCACACAAGAACTCACTTTTGCGGACTATAAAAATGATACAACAGCCTTTACACATCATTATAGAACCAATACTCTTTAATAATAGTAGCCTCCCTTCATAATCTATCCAACCAAAAGGAGAAAAGCTTCCAAATAAACAAGAAAAATATACAACAACTATTGGAATACATGTTGTCCAACAATTCCAGCGATGGTATAATCAATTTAACCTCGTGTTTTATATAAGAAAATCATGCTAAACACATAAGTATTCTTACTTACCTTTACCCTCAAGGTGTAGGGATCCTCCAAAAATCCTTAAAGTCATTTATGATAACTTGTAAAGTCAAGAAAGAGTTGAGAGAGAACTTGCAAAACAATCTGATTTTTTTGTTCAAATTTTAAATGGCTTATGGGAGATGTTTTAAACCCTTTTTATAGGGGGACTTTGGCTGACCTACTAAGGAATTTTTATCCTTACTTTATTAAGATGGTTATGCAACTTCTTGCCCCTTTTACTTGGGCCTTTTTGGGTTCAAATTGGTTGGGCCTTGGCTGCCTACTTTTCACTTTTCTCTTTACTTAGTTTTAGCCCAATTCACCAAGTGAGTTTTTTTGTACTTGTGTCCTTTCTCTATTATTCTTGCACTGAAAATATAGTTCATTTATGGTGCTGAAACATGGGCTAAATTTATACCCTTAACACGGACTTTATTTATAATCGAACTTGAAAAAATTCGACGTCGGGCCTCGTCTCCATTTAGCTAGCAAATTTAAGCTAAGCAAGTAGGTAACTCACCTTCTAGCTTCCTAAGTCCTACAATAACCTCACTTCTATCACTTCATTTAAGCGCATGATCTCCTCAATTTGACTTAAACTTATTTAAACTCGATCCTCTTCAGCGTTAGACATACATATCCCCTCTAATTTGAGATTCATGCACTTTCAAAAATTGGCACTAATTTGAAAAGTCATATCATGTTTCATTTGCGTAGTACTAGTATTGTAATATGTGGGGTGATACATTAAAGCTACCCATTTATGTGGATCTTACTGATTTTTTTTCTTCTTATTTTAGTTTCAAATATTTTACTATTTGTTCTTCTAATTTGGTAAGAAGAGATTTAGTTGTGAATTTTGCAGATAACATCATCTCTTCAAGAATCTAGGATGATATCTCATAGAGAAATCAATTTAGTATTATCTCTTTCACTATTTGACCTACAAAATATAACAAAGAACAAGGCAAGTTGTTTAGAACTAGGAGTGTTCACACTTCAGTTTGAATCAGTTATTGATTAGAATCATAAACAAACTAATTTATTCAATTCTTAAATTTCTAAAACTAAATAAAGAAAACATTATTGGTTTGGTTCTTCTTTTTCAATTTTGAAAGTTATAAGTTTGTTAGGGGCATACACATCTCGATAGACACAAACATCTAATACGTGAACAATCTATAGAAAACAACTGTGGATTCAATTCAGCAATAATACTAGAGTTATTATTACACCAACAAAGTGATTTACACAAGCAATACTAAAATTATTATACACAAATAAAGTTATTAGTTAAGAAATACTAAAATCATCATACCCCACAAAAGATCAAATCTTTACTAAAAGAAAACAAGTGCTAAACAATCAAAAAATAACGAGGGGGGACTACAAGAAAATTATATCCCCGAATACTACAAGAAAAATTTTTAAATATTATTGGTAAAATTAAAGATTTATGTCAATTAAAATTTAATAAGATATTTATATATTATTTATGAATAATATGTACATAATCATAAAATTCATTCAAATAATTTTTCCATTTGATTTGGTCATTTTTGTGGGGTTTTTTTAGTAAAATCAAAATTAAACTAAGTAGTATCGATTTTCAAAATTCAGAAACCAAACCTAACCAAATCAAATCAACTATTAAATTTATAATTGGTTTGGTTCTAATTGCAGTTCAATATGATTTTTAATCATAACCATGAATAGCTCAATTTTTCTTCTTCTCTGATACTCTCCACCCTAACCCTTAACCTTCTTCTCTTCTTCTTAAACTAATTTACCCACATCCTTTCTTTTCTGCTTCTTCAGAATCACCTATCACACCCTCTCTTTTCCTTTTACTTCTCCAATCCACTGTTCCCTCTTCCAACAAATAAAAATATCCCACCCCTGGGTAGGTTTAGTATAAAGAGTGATGGTGAATATTGAAAATTTAAAAACTTCATTGATAAGTTTAAAAAAGTTTGAAGAGCAATAAACGGATCTTATAAATTTGTAAAATTAATTCAAATTTATTATTGGGGCTCGTTGGATTTGTGTTGGTGAACTTATTGAAATTTCAAATCAAATAGAGAATAATACCATCTATTTGACATGAATTTAGGGCTCAATTTATGAGCAAATATACGGATCGAAGAACATAGCTATTTTAAATTTCAAAATTTGCAAAAGTGACATATTTCATTTTATGCTTATATGTAACTATATAATTTTCCATGTGTCATTGAAAAATAACATGAAATTACATGTGTAAGAAGTTGGATTACACACTTCTCACATGAGAAAAGGGTTTAAAATTCTATATTTTCATGGGTATCAAGATTGAGCGTTGATTTGGAGTACTCAAAACACAAACTCGGATAAACATAAAGGTTCATATACCACCAATATGTACTTGTTGTTCTAAAATACTAGCTAATGAGGAGATCTCTGTGTAAAAATTACTTGATGAGAAAAATGCAATCTAGACATCCTTACAAGAATATGATGTAAAAGAAAATTCGAGAAATACATCTATGAGTGCAACTATCAGAGCAAACAGCATACCAAAACTCAAAATGGAACATAGTAGTCTGATATCTAGTACTATAAAAAGCGCAAAAGATAATCAATTAATCACAACAAAAGTGTCTTTTTCCTCCCTTTACCAGTGAATGTTGAAATCAACTACAGTCTAGAGCACCGAAATTTAAGTAATTTGAAGTAGCCACTCAAGCCATTAAATGATGAGAACAGGTTTTACATAAACAAGTCAGGTTTGGTAGCCTTGTAGGTTGTCTTGAGTTTCCTGGAAGATGGTCTGACTTTGTTGAACACCAATGGGAACTTGTTTTTTGAGGCACGCAACTACTTCGTGCTCTCCCGCTTGCAGAGCTTAGCTAGAATAGTGGCTCCCTTGATTTTGGAGTCCTGGAACCCTATGGCGAGAAGCCATCTTAGTGTACATCTTTTCCACACCACCATTCAATGTGGTATCATGGTACTCCTTGTACATGTTATGATATCCAATCCTACTTTGGTAACGCAGCCAAATTCCACAGTTATTAATTTTTGTTGGGTTCTTCTAAAAAATCTATTGAAAGGAAAACAAAATCTCAACAACAAAGTTGAGCATCTACATCAATCGATGAAGTATCACCACAAAGAAATATAGTGAAAAGGATATATTTAGCAACTATTACAACTATACATTGATCATTGGTACCTCCAAAACTGGAACTACTGAGACAGGCTAGATTTTGCAGTGGTACCATGATAATTAAACCATTTTGAAAATCTTTCAAGTTCCACACAAGTGTGGACCTAGCCTATTATAGCTGATCCATGTGCACCTGGTAACCTCGGAAAAGATTATGTATACATGTGTACATTCCCTAAAGCACTATCACATATTTTAAAGGACACCTCATCAAACATAGCTATCAAATTGGGGTAGTTGGCGTTGTTGTAAGGACCCAGATTTTTGTATAGCTTTAGAGATGCTTGAGATTTGGTTTCAGAAGTTTTTGGGCCAAGGTGACACCTTATTAAAGCCTCCACGGGCTATGTGACCCCTATATTGTAACGACACCAAAAAGTGCCCCAAAAAGTGACTCGGAATGCCTGGAATTTTAATTTTTATATATCTAAAAATTAGTTTGTGATTTGGAAATATGACTTCATATTTGTGATCAGGGGGCCAAAATTAGGTGAAAAAGGGTCTAACCCTGATTTAAGAGCGAAAGAATAGCAATTATAAATTTTTAGGTGACGATTTCCAGAGAGCAATCTGCGCCCCTAGCGCAACGCTCCAAGGGCGCGCCCATGTAAAATTTTGCCTCCACGTCCTCTCTGCGATGCGGAGAGGTGTATTTTCCCTGGCAATGTTTTTCCTGTGCAGTCCAAATATTCTATGTGTTCGGCCCAAGTTTTTCCAAACGTGTTTTTATCTATACTTAGCCAAATTGTACCCTTATTTCATCCAAAACATGTCCCAATACTCCCCCAAACACTTAGCCATATTTTCACTCCAAAATTCAAGTCTCAAAACCCTCATCCGAAACTAAGGATTTTCTTCAAGCTTCAAGTCTCCATCTTCAATCTTTACCAAGAGCTTCTCCAAAGCTAAGGTATGTGGTGTTGAACCATTAGGTCCTTTCACCATGGTGCCTAAGCCTCTTTTTTACTAATATTGCATAATTTAAAGTTGATTTTTCATATGGATCTTCTTAAAAGTTGATTTTTCATGTGGATCTTCTTATTAAGAAATTTACTGCACAGTGATTTTAGTTCATAAAAGTATGGTTGTTTTAGCATGTTTTGAGCTCTAAATCTTGGATCTAATGTTCGATCCAATGAGTGGCCTTGATGTGAAAGTTTGGGAGTGTTGCAAGGTTTTGATTGATGGTTTTACAATAGCTTTTCTTGTTTAATTTCATCTGTAAATTGCATAGTCTTTTACTCCCATTACACACCCCCAAGTATTTAATAAAATGTCTGGCTAGGGTTTCTTGTGGAAGTGAAGGTCCAAAGCATGAGATATGATATGATTGATGTTATTATGATGAAATGATCTTATATTCACGATGAATTCTATAACAGAGTTGCATCAGACCATGCCCAATCCGGGGGGTCTAAGAACCCGGATAATCGAAGGAAGGGTTCGTACTTCCCCACCTAGGTGATGGGGCAGCATTATCACCAACCCAGGGAAGCATTAGTACTTCTGCACCTAGTGATGGGCATCATCATCACTAACTGAGATGGGGGTTAATACTCATCAATCGAGGGAAGGGTTAGTACTTCTCCACCTAGGTGATGGGGTGGCATTATCACTAACCAAGAAAAGGGTTAATACTTCTCCACCTAGGTGATAGGGCAGAGTTATCACCAATCGAGAAGGGTTAGTACTTCACCACCTAAATGATGGGGTGGCATCATCACTAACCTCAAGGGGTTTATACCTTGGAAATCTAGTTTAGTCTATTCTGCACAAACATGACATCTTGTTATAATATGCCCATTGCATATTGCTATGCAATTTGGATAATGATTTCTATTTCTTATTGCATTGCATCCCACATATTTAGTACATCCAAATATACTAATGCATACTCTTTCCTACAGGATATCACCATGTATAAAAGGGTGCTCAAGTTGATCATCCTCGTCATTCACATGGCTAGATCATTCCAACTCAAAACTATTTGGTGAGTCTTCCACTCTGGGGACCTTAGTCTATGTTTCTATATTCTATGTATTAAGACACTTTCTTATGTTCTTTTAACTATAAGGGTGAGCCCGATAGCTTTGTCTTGGCCCCCGCTTTATCCATATATTTAGAGGTGTTTATTGGAAAAGTTATGTGCTTGACTCTTGCCTCTTGATTATGATGTTTAAGCAAGCTTTCCATTATCCCCATTGCCCTTTTTTATCTTAATCTATGTCTTTGATATGCTTCCGCGACCAATAATGTGTAATAACAAGTGAAAAGGCTTGATTAAGGTCCCTTTGGGCTCCTTATTCGCCGTATCATGTCTAGGCCCTAAGCTTAGGTCATGACAAACTTGGTATAAGAGCACTAGGTTGATAAATTCTCAGAATCCAACACATCGTGTCGATTAGAGTATTATTCATGGTTGTGTTGTGCACTACAAGTATAAGTAGGAGGCTATAAGATGTTTTAGGAAATGTTTCACTTCTTCATGATCCATGTCTTGCGATAGAGTTTTGTCCCCTAGGACTTATTGCTAACCTCTACCCGCTACATTTCAGGACATACCTTAAGTTACTTAGAACGGTGCTGCGGAGATTTGCAATGCTCTATGGGAAGTGACCAAAGCGGAGGCAAAATTGGCAACTCACCTTGATCAACATGTGGGTACTCCCAAGATTTCTCGGGGTAAGAATGGAGGTAGTGAGGCCGAGAGGGGCTGTAATGGCAGCAAGTTCCAAAGTTCCTAGGGGAGAGATAGAGGTGGTGTGGTCCTTATACTAGGTGCCCAAAATATGGTAGAGGCCATGATAGCCCATGCTTGAGAGGTACTAATGCTTGTTATAGTTGTGGGGAGATGGGTCATAAGGTTAAGGATTTCCATCGTAAAAGCAATAAAAGAAAAGGGGGTGATGGGGTAATGACTAATCCGAAGTGCCCTACGTGTAGGATTGATCATGGTGGCCAAATTGGAAGAATGAGGGTGTATGCTTTGGGTGTGGTTGAATAGGCCACAGAATTCTGGATTGCCCATATATTCGACTTTTGGATCGGGGTGGCCATGTTGATCAAGTGGCTCAAGGAGGGGATGAGATGCCTGATGTTATTACGATACGTTGAGGTTTCATTGTCTTTGTTGTATATGCATTGTTAGGCCCAATGTGCTACTATTTCTTCTCTATTCTTTTTGGTTTCTAGTGGGGCTTCTTGCGTACCCAAGTTATTGTGTGGTTCTTCATCTTTTGTTTGGTATATTGTTGCTAGAAGGTTTATAGGTGTTGATCCGGGTTTGTATTGCACTAGGTCTTGCATTGTGGCTTGTTAGAGTTGATATGATGAATTTTGATATCATTGTAGGGATGGAATGGTTGCATGCATGTTGTGTCCTCATGGGTGGTAGGACCTATAGAGTTAGATCCCGATTCTTTAATGAGCCCATCTTTGAGTAGGAGGTTGTTAAATAGTAGCAACGGAGGTAGGTCCTTTTCTTGTATTAAGGTACAATTGGATTCTAGGGGGATCACATTTGTCATCTTGTAAGAGATGTAGGTGTAGAACCTAAGTTGTTTTGTTATTAAAATTGTTGTTAGTGGTAGGTGAGGCATTGAATGTCATTTCTGGCATCTCGGATTTGGGGTAGTGTCCTTTGATTTGACTAGTACACCGATTACGCCTATAAGTCTCATTAGTAAGATCTGTAGTCCCTATGCTAATATGGTTATGGTGCTTTTAGTGATAATATAATGGTTTATGTTGCCTAATGAGGTAGTTCATGTGGATCATTTGAGGGTAGTACTACAATGTTTAAATAAGGTTGGATGCTAAATAGGAGAAGTGAGAGATTGGGTGGTAAAAAGTTACCTTCCTAGGTTGTGTGGTGCCGGGTGACAGTATGAAGGTAGACTGTAGTACGAAGAAGGTGATTAAAGATTAGCCTAGACCTTGATTTCATCGGACATTAGGAGCTTCTTGCGGCTTAGTGGGCTATTACCAAAGTTTATTAATAAGTTCTCTTCGAATATTTCTCCTATGACATAGTTGACCCTAAGTAAGGCCAATGTTGTGACCGACATTTTGAGTGGGGTAATTTGATAGGTCCGAGAGTTGATATTTCTTGTGTTATTCCTTAGTTCTAGTAGGATTCACGTGTATGAGAGTTGATCCGTGACTCCTTCCAATCAAGGAGACCCAAAACTTTTTTCAAGAAAACCTACATGGATTTTGCTTACTTTAATTTGGGGTTTTGACTATTATGGTTCCTAAAATTCTATTGATGTATGGGTAGTGTTTATTTAATGATTTTAATGTGATTTAAACCATTATATGAGGATTTACTTTTGGTTTATAAAATTATAAGTATGCATGTCGCCTTTTTGAATTGTTTATGCATGAGAGATTACACTATGGATTTAAATATGGAATTAATTATATTATCACTTAAATTTGATATTATAAATATTGATTTTAGATTGAGTCTTAATTACTCATGTCATTCCCTCATTGATCATCGCATATGCATTCATGTACATGGATTATTTTGAGAAATTATGTTACGGGTTAAGTCCAATTTTGTTTTATGATATGATTTTGACAAAATGTTGTTTATAACAATATTGTGATCACACATGTATCTTGGGTTTTTGGCTCATTGAGCATTTGGGGTGCTTGCACCATTTTGTGTATGAATGGGCTATTCATGTGCATGATTATTATGACTATGAAATTATGATTTTGACATTAGAGCCTAAGTATGAATTATTATGAATGGTATTTGGCTCTTAAGACCAATTGTGCATTGAAATGATTTGTAAAAAAAAAGACTATTGCCTCTTTCAAAGTATGTATATGTATATTATAAGTATTCTTATGGGATGACGGTTTGGCACCGATGGATTAAGAGGAGGGTCTATGAAGGTTACCCTATGTTCTTGTTGCATAGAGTCTTGTCTTGTGATCTTGGTTAGCCCTAGCTTGATAGATTTGAGGTGTTGAGGTGGTTTGGCTATTTGCATGGAATACTTATGACGAGTGTAGAACTTGTAAGGTTCTAATATAATGGTTAAGGATGATTGATATATTTGGTCAATTACTATGGGTTAGTCACTTCTCTAAGGTTAATATGAGGTTCGAATTTTGTCCTCAACTATGGAAGAGGGTAGCTGGTATACCTAAGTGTCCTTTTGAACTGGGAATGATCATTTGAAATATTGGTGGAGTTGTTTGGTTGGCTTATGCACCGATGATGTTTATGGGTTCCATGAATAGGGTCTTAAAACCCTACATGATATGTTTGTGGTGGTCTCTAGTAATGAGATATTGATTTGTTTAGAGCTTGTGAATCATTTGGGGGTAGTGTTGCAAGTCTTGGAGGATGAGAGATTGTTGGCAAACATGATAGGTGTGCATTGTGGGTAGCAAGAAGGTGGTTGGAAATCTATAAGAATTATGAAATGATTGTGCATTATTTTTCCCCAGTAAGGCTAATGTTGTGGTCGGTGCTCTAGGTAGCCTAGCATGTGTTATTTGATGGTGGCAAGAAGGTGACTAGTGGGGTCCATCGGTTGGTTAGATTGGAAGTTAGGTTGAGGGAATTTGAGCATGGTGGCGTAGCATTCTTGGTGGTTCGAAATCTTCTCCAATTAAGAAGTCTAGATTAAGCAAGGCCTTGATTCTGTCTTATTAGAGTTGGAAGTTTAGGGTTTAAAGATGGTAGAGTGGAGGTAGTCTCCCAAAAGGGAAATGGTAGTTCATGGCGACAAGTAGGATAGGTGTGGTTAAGGTTGACAAACGAGTTATGGTTATGAGTCCTTATAGGATGAAAAGAGAAGTTGGTAAGGTCGCATAAGTTTGGGGAATGCCTATGGATAGGGGTTTGGTTAGTCCAGTTCTTCATGCTTCTAGGTTGATGGGATGTGTGGGTGACTCTAGTGCTATAGAACTCCTTGAGATTATGAGTGATGTGGAGGATAAGTTGTCTTAGAAGGAGGTTCCGATGTAGGTATTGGATCGATGAGTGAAGAAGTTGATTGATGAGGATGTAGTGTTCGTCAAGGCCCTTTGGAAGAGTCGTCTATTCAAACGTGTTTCTTGAGGAGCCGGTACGGGCGTGGAGAAGCAATACCCATATTTCTTTCTCTCTATTCAAGCTTATGGTGACATGTCAAGTCCTTTCTATGATTCCAAGTCTTATGATTCATCCCTATGTTATTCACATGCATCTATGTTTAAGTTGGATAGTTTATAATCATTTTACACTTATGTTGAGATTTTGATAATAGTGTTTTAAAATGTATTGTTTTATTCTTGTTGGGGCTGATCTCCTTATGATAACTCTTCTCTTGTACGTCTCTTGTACATTTGGGGATGAATGTTCCCAAGGGAGAGATATTGTAACGACCCCAAAAGTGCCCCCAAACGTGCCTCGAAATACCCTGAATTTTAATTCCATATATCTAAAAGTACGTTCGTTATTTTGAAAATACGATTTCATACATATGATCGAGGGGAAACATTAGGTGAAAGGGGTCTAATCCCAATTTAAGAGAGAAAGATTAGCAATTATAAATTTTTAAGTGATGATTTCCAGAGAGCAATCTGGGTAGTGCTTTTTCCTGTATGGTCCAAATACTCTTAGTATTGGGCCCAAGTTTTCCCAAACGTGTTTTTATCTATGCTTATCTAAATTTCACCCTTATATCATCTAAAATATTTTCCAATACTCCCCAAAACACTTAGCCATATTTTCACTCCAAAATTCAAGTCCCAAAACCCTTATCCGGAACTAAGGATTTTCTTCAAGCTTCAAGTTTCAATCTTCAATCTTCACCAAGAGCTTCTCCAAAGCTAAGGTACGTGGTTTTGAACCATTGGGTCCTTCCACCCTGGTTTCTAAGCCTCCTTTTTACTAATATTGAGAAATTTACTGTACAGTGATTTTAGTTCATAAAAGTATAGTTCTTTTAACAAGTTTTGAGCTCTAAATCTTGGATCTAATGTTTGAATCGATGAGGGGTCTTGATGTGAAGGTCTTGGGGATGTTGCATGGTTTTGATTGATGGTTTTACAACAGGTTTTCTTGCATGATTTTATCTCTAAATTGCATAGTCTTTTACCCTCATTACACCCCCCCCCCCCAAGTGTTTGATAAAATGTCCGGCTAGGGTTTCTTGTGCAAGTGAAGTTCTAAAGCATGATATGATATGATTGATGTTATGATGATGAAATGATCTTATATTCATGATGAATTCTACTTAAAGTGTTATATTAGATCATGAACAATATGGGGGGTCTGGGAACCCAGATAACCTAGGGAAGGGTTTGTACTTCTCCACGTAGGTGATAGGGCGGCACTATCACCAACCGAGGGAAGGTTTAGTACTTCTCTACCTAAGGATTTGGCGGTATCATCACTAACCAAGATGGGGGTTAATACTCATAAATCGAGGGAATGGTTAGTACTTCTCCACCTAGGTGATGGGGAAGCATTGTCACCTACCGAGGGAAGGGTTAGTACTTCTCCACCTAGGTGATGGGGCGGTATTATCACCAACCGAGTGAAGGATTAGTACTTTACCACCTAAGTGATGGTGTGGCATCATCACTAACCTCAAGGGGTTTATACCTTGGAAATGTAGCTCGGTTTATTCTTCGCATATGATACCTTATCTGAGCATAAGTTATTTAAGTATGATTTACTCTAGCATTGTTCATACATGCTATCTTACTATAATATGCCTATTGGCTATTGCTATGCATTTTGGATCATGATGTCTATTTCTTGTTGCATTGTATACCACATACTTAGTATATTTAAATGTACTAATGCATACTCTTGCCTACATGATATTACCATGTAGGAATCAGTTCTCAATTTGATCATCCTCCTCCTCCACGTGGCTAGATTGGTCCTACTCAAAGCTAGTTAGTGAGTCCTTCACTCCGGGGACCTTAGTCTATGTTGCTATTGAGATACTTTCTTATGTCCTTTTGACTATAAGGATGAGCCCAGTAGCTTTGTCATGGCCCCCGCTCAATCCATGTATTTAGAGGTGTTTGTTGGACAAGTTATGTATTTATGTTATGAGATTTACTCTTTCCTCTTGATTATGATGTTTAAGAAAGCTTTCCCTTAGCCACATTGCCCCCTTTTTATCTTACATTATATCTTTTATATGCTTTCAAGACTGATGATGTGTAATGACAAGTGAAGAGGCTTGATTCGGATCCCTTAGGACTCCCCATTCATCCTGTCACGTCTAGGACCTAGGCTTGGGTATTGACATATATGGGACCCCCAAATCAGTTTAAACTCCTTCATTACTATTCATTCTTATTCTAAACACTTAGCGTCTCATTCATTAGCTCAAACACTTTCTGAATCCTCTTTTCGAACTCTACCCAATTGTTTCCCATGGGATCCCCAAGATCAATCTAAATTCACTTTCAATCCCTCAATTCAAGCTTATATATGTTGGTTAAGGCCATTATGGGTCTCCTACATCAAGACTAGTTCAAAGGAATTCCATCGGCTAAGTTTTTCATAAGTACCTATAGAAGGGTCAACTTTAAAGGAACTGGGTGGACCATGACCTAACAAATTAAATATGTTAAAATTATCTTTCCAATGCACTTGATTTCACCTCATTTAGAGTTCTAATGAAGAAGTTATGCCCATTTTGTAAAGCTCTCCTGTGTTGTGTTGTCATCATTTCCCTAAGGAAAGCCACATAGGAACCCATACAGGCCGTGTGGCTTCCATGAACCATGTGGATGTTCCATCATAAATTTTCTTTCCAAAATTATATTTTAAGTGTGGAACCACATCGTGTATGCTTGTAAGGCTCGTATGCATGACCTTGGGCTAGAACCAACAATTTTTGGGGACAAGTAAAGGGGTACAACCAAGCTCATTGGACGTGTAGCTTGCCATTGGCCATGGGGCCAACCGTGGGGCTCCCTCCCCATCAAAAAATTCTCCAATCACATGGATTGTGTGGCCTCACACGGTCCGTGAAGCCCTCCGTGTAGTTAATTTTGCAAAATTTTTCTAAGTATGAGATTTCCATTTTGAACTTTCATCAAGAAAAATTTTCTAAGTATGTCTCACGGACGGACATGAACCGTGTAATGCGACACAAGACGTGAACCCTCTCTTGAGGTGGTGACGTGCACTTTTTCAACTCATATCATTTATGGCATTTCATCAATTTAATTTTTTCTAATGACTTTTTGGGACTTCCCATGCTATCTTAACACTTCCTAAAGACCTAAACCCTATTTCTACTTATCAAATTCATTCCTTTCAATTTGAGGATCCTCTCAAATTTTTATCAAGAACTATTTTGCCAATCAAGCTTGTGAATCAAGAGAAGGCCTAATCTTCTTCAAATTTCTTCTTGAAATTTCCTTCCTTAGCTAAGCTATATGGGTTGATATTTGGTTCCTTCTAACCAAAGAGACCCAAATCTTTTCAATCAAAATTTCATGAATTTAAGCTCTCTTTGAATATAAGTTTTCACTATTTGGATTTATTAAATTAAATTGATGTATGGGCTGTTGATATTTGATAGTTTTAAGTAAGTTTATGCCCTATTATGATAATTTATATTGAATTTAAAAGGTTATGAATATGCATATCCCTTTTTAAGGTTTGTTTGTGTACGGGTGACTATGTTTTGATTTTAAATGTGGATTTAACTATGTTTTCGCTTGAATTTTATACTATATTGTTGATTTTAGATTGAATATTAATTACCCTTGCTATCCTCATATCATTCATGGCACTTGCATTCATGACATTAGATTTCTATGGAGAGTATGAAATGGGTTAAGCCCAATTATGTATTATGATATGATTATGATAAGATATTTGTTATGGTAAGAATGTGATCACATAAATTCTATGATTATCGCTCTTGGAGTATTTTGGATGCTTGTCCAATTTTGTATATAAATAGGCTATTTTTGTGCATGAGTATTATGACTATGAATCATGATTTTGGTACTTGAGCCTAAGTATTAATTATTATAAAGAAGTGTTTGGTTTTTAATACCAAGAATACACTGAAAGGATTTGGAACATGGCTATTGCCTCTTTTGAAAGCGTGTATGTGTGTGTGTGTGTGTATATATATATATATATATATATATATATGTATTCTTATGGGATGACGACTTAGCACCAACATATTAGGGGCATTAGAGCTATCTCTGAGGGCTCTCTCCCTTTCCATAAACTATATGCCAACATAGTAATGGCAATCATCACCAAAATGACCGGGTCGTAAGGGATGACTATTCATTTATGATATGATATGATATTTTTTAATATGGAAATCCTTCTGAAATGAACCGATCGTAAAGAAGGTGTCCACCACATAAGAAATGACAGAGTTATAAGGTGTGGTACAGATTATCTTTGGTAAGTAATCTTCTCTCACCCGATGACAAGTTAACATCGGACAAATTCATGTAATAGATTGCATGGGTTTGAGATGTCAGTTATGGTCCCATCCACACTACATATATATGAGCAGCATTTGCACAATCATAAAGTTCATGGCATCTTCTTATATTACATTCCTTGTTATAAATCTCTTCCTATATTATGTTCCCTTATCATCTATCCTAGAAGTGCAGGTTCGATAGGTTTATGCATTGCACCCCACATACTTAGTACATTCAATTTATTAACGCATATATTGCCTGCATGATATCACTATGTAGGGACCAAGCCTGTCTATCCACCTTATCATGTCTAGCTTGGATTTTGGATTGTACTTGTTGTGGTGAGTCCTAACTTCCGAGGACCAATCACCACTTCTTCTACCTATGGTATCATTATCTAATTTACTATTTTTGAGGGTGAGCTCGGGGTATGTCTTCGCCTCTAACCTATATTATGTTAGAGGCATTGTTGGACATCTTGTCTACTCTCTACATTATATGTCATGTGATGTATTTAGAGCTTTGGTTATGATTCTTTTGAATATGACATTATTACATGATTTATTCTTGTGATATGATTATGCTTCTTGACATGAAAGATCCCAAGTCCTGAATTTCCCTATAGTATGAGTCTTACGTTCCCTTCCCTTAGAACTATGTGCTTACTTTTGTATAAGCTTCTGAACCGATGATGTAAGTTTTGGTATCTTGAGGCTTGTTTGGGGAGTCTTGGGTTCCCATTTATCATGTCACGCCTAGACCCTAGGCCCAAATCATGACAAAGATGGTACTAGAGCCCTAGGTTTGTAAATGATCCTCGGAGTCTAACATGTTGCATCAAGTAGACTCTTATTCATGGTGTGAAGTGCACCACACCTATATGTTTGAGGGTATAAAGACACTCTAGGAACTTTCTCACTACTTCATGTCTTATGTCATAGTATGAGTCACATTTATTTAGCTTCCTTATCTTGATGGTATCATTGCTCCATTTCAGAAGATGTCTCGTGGTAGACCTGCCCGACCGGCTCCAGCTAATGAGGCTCAAGCACCTCAAGGACGTATGGATGAGCTTATCTCTTATGGTGAATTCTGTACGGCCTTTGCTATGCTTGCCCATATGGTGACTACTCAGACTAGGCAGGCCAACCTTCCTCGGGATCCTACTCTATCTTTGAGAGTGAGAGTTTCCACCCGGATGAATCCTTCGGAGTTCTTTGGGTCTAAGGCTGGCGAGGATGCCCAAGAGTTTATTGATGAGCTCACCAAGTTGTTGAATGTTGTGGGTGTCACTTCTAAGGAGAAGACTGAACTAGGTGCCTATTAGTTGAACGATGTAGCCTAGGTGCGGTACACTTAATGGTCTATGGAGAGAGTTTGTGGTGATGCGGTTAATTAGGAGAAGTTTAAGCTTGTTTTTCTGGATCGTTTCTTCCCACTAGAACTTAGACAATCTAAGATGACTGAGTTGCAGGGTGGTATAAGTGTGAGGTATTATGCCCTTAGGTTCACTAAGCTCTCCAATTATGCTCCGACGTTTGTAGTTGATCCTCGTGCAAGGATACATAAGTTCATTTCAGGCATCTTCGACTTGCTAGTGAAAGAATGTCGTACAATGATTCTCATTTAAGAAATGGATATATCTAGGCTTATGGTGTATGCCAAAAAGATTGAAGGGGAGAAACTCAAAGAGAGGAGGATTCATGATGCTAAGAGATCTTGGTTTGATGGTGGGTTCTCCGGGTCTAGAAGTGGTGGTTTTGACCGCTTCCAATGGGGCCAGGTTTTAATACTCAGGTAGATAATGCTAGATTGCCTCCTCCTAAGACATCGAGGGGTGGTGGACAATGGTTTCCTAGGTGTGACAGGTACGGGAAGAATCACTCGGGTGTTTGCTGGAAGGAATTAGATGAATGCTATAGGAGTGGTGATAAGGACCATAAGATTGTTGATTGTCTTAAGAATGCTCGGAGGGATCAAGATTAGGTGGCTCAAGGTCAGTAGAACAAGCAAAGAGCTCCACAAAGTGTTTCCATAAGGAACTATAGCTTTTATGTTCTTCATGCCCGTTAGGAGGTTGAGGAGGCCCTAAAAATTGTCAATGGTATGTTAAAAATCTTTGAGTTGATGTTTATGCTATGCTTGGACTGGGTGTGATTTGTCTTTGTGATTCCTCTATTGGCTGTTATGTTTGGTTTAACCCCAGAAATCTTGAGAGACCCCTTTTTCAGTTATTACTTCAGTAGGTCAATCTGTCGTTGCATATAGAGTTATTATGGTTATTCTATTTATATGTATCATAAAGTCTTTCCATGTGATCTTGTGGAACTTGAGATGTTTGACTTTGATGCAATTCTTTGGGTGGATTGGTTTCCGAGGAGAATATAGGTTTTTTTTTCCAAGGGGGAGATGTTGTACTTCAGTATCAAGATCGGCTATGAGTTCTGGGTATGGGTTACCTTAGAGAGAATTGGTTGGTAACCCTAGCACCATCGTGCCTTTGAAAGATGTTGAGGTGGAAGAGAGCTTGTCTTATGAGGAAGCTCCGGTAGAAATTTTAGATAGGGAAGTAAAGCGGCTTCGTAATAAAGATGTGACTAATGTTAAGGTACTTTAGGAAAATCAACATGTGGAGAGTGCTACATGGGAGGCAGAGTTGGACATGAAAAAGCGATGTCCCTATCTTCCGAGCAACCATACGGGTCGTATAGCTTCCCACGAACCATTTGGATGTGACATCATAAAATTTCTTGTAAAAATTGTATTTTAAGTGTGGAATCACATCTTGTACACTTGTACGGCCCGTGTGCATGACCTTGAGCTTGAACCTACAATTTTTGGGGACAAGTAAAGCTGTAAGGCCAGGCTCACAGGTTGTATGACTTACCACTAGCCCTGAGGCCAAACGTGGGGCTCGCTTCCCATCCAAAATTTCTCCATGTATTTTCATACGGGCAGTCACATGGATTGTGTGGCCTCACACGATCCTTGAAGCCCTCCATGTAGTTAATTATTCAAAGCTTTTCTAAGTATGGTATTCCTATTTTGAACTTTCATCAAGCAAAATTTAAGTATTGTCTCACAGATGATTAAACGAACCGTGTAATGCAACACGGGCCATGAACCCTCTCTTGAAATGGTGATGTCCAATTTTTCTGCTCGTTTCATTTGTGGCATTTTCAAAAATTCAATATATTCTAATGTCTTTTTGGGACTCCCCATGCTATCTTAGCACTTCCAAAAGGCCTAAA
Source organism: Solanum ossicruentum (assembly GCA_025774065.1). NCBI lineage: Eukaryota > Viridiplantae > Streptophyta > Magnoliopsida > Solanales > Solanaceae > Solanum > Solanum ossicruentum. The sequence goes on from JAOTQR010085016.1 coordinate 23,978, forward strand.
CCCTATTCCTAATTATCAAATTCATTCCTTTAAATTTTATAATCCTCTCAAACTTCTATCACGAACTATTGTGCCAATCAAACTTGGGAATCAAGGGAAGGCCTAATCTTCTTCAAATTTCTTCTTGGAGTTTCCTTTTTTAGCTAAGGCATGTGGGTTGATCTTTGGTTCCTTCCAACCAGAGAGACGCAAATATTTTCAATGAAAATTTCATAAATTTAAGCTCTCTTTGAATATGGGTTTTCACTATTTGAATTAATTAAATTAAATTGATGTATGGGTTGTACACATCTGATGGCTTTAAGTAAGTTTAAGCCCTATTACGATGATTTACATTGAATTTTAAAGATTACGAATATGCATATCCCTTTTTAAGGTTTGTTTGTGCATTGGTGATTATATTATGATTTTAAATGCGGATTTGATTATGTTTTCACTTGAATTTCATATTATGTTATTGATTTTAGATTGAATGTTAATTAGCCATGCTATTCTCACATCATTCATGGCACTTGCATTCATGACATTGGATTTATGTGGAAAGTGTGAAGTGGGTTAAGCCCAATTATATATTATGATATGATTTTGATAAGATATTGGTTATGACAAGAATGTGATCACTTACATCTCTATGATTATGGCTCTTGGAGTATTTTGGGTGCTTGCACCATCTTGTATATGAATGGACTATTCCTATGCATGAGTATTATGACTATTAATCATGATTTTGGCATTTGAGCCTAAGTATAAATTATTATGATGAAGTGTTTGGTCTTTAAGACTAAGAATGCATTGATAGGATTTTGGAACATGATTATTGCCTCTTTTGAAAGCAAGTATGTATGTGTGTGTGTGTGTGTGTTAGCATAGTCCTTTTCCTTGAACTATGTGTCAGTATAGGAATGGTAGTCATCACTGAAATGACAAGGTCGTAAGGGATGACTATTTATTTCTGAAATAATATGATATGCTTTGATATGGAAATTCTTTCGAAATGACTGGGTCTTAAGGAAGGTGGCCACCACATACGACATGATCGGGTCATATGGTGTGGTGTAGATTACCTTTGGTAAGTAATCTTCTCTCACCCGATGGGAGGTCAACATCAGGCAAATTTATGTAATAGCTCGCATGGGTTTGAGATGTAGGTTATGGTCACATCCCCATTATGTATATATGAGCATCATTTGCACGTCATACATCATGAAGTTCATGGCATCTTGTTATATTATATTCCTTGTTATATATCTCTTGCTATATTATGTTCCCTTATCATCTAACCTTGAAGTGCAGGTTTGATAAGTTCAATCATTACACCTCATACACTTAGTACATTCAAATGTACTAATGCATATTTTGCCTACATGATATTACCATGCAGGGATTGAGGAGCCTATCTATCTACCTTACTATGTCTACCTTGGATTTCGGATTGTACTTGTTGTGGTGAGTCCTATCTTCCGAAGACTAACCACCACTTCTTCTAGCTGTGGTATCATTAGCTAATTTACTTTCTTTGAGGGTGAGCCAGGGGTATGCCTTAGCCCTCGACCTATCTTATGTTAGAGGCATTGTTGGACATCTTGTGCACTCTCTACGTTATATGTCATGTGATGTATTTAGAGCTTTGGTTATGACTCTTTATGAATATGACTTTATGACTTGATTTATGCTTGTGATGTGATTATGCTTCTTGATATGAATGATCCCAAGTCTCGAATTGCCCCATAGAGTGGGTCCTACTTTCTCGTCCCTTAGAACTATGTGCTTACTTTTGGATATGCTTCTGAACCGATGATATGAGTTTTGGTATCTTGTACCTTATTTGGGGACTCTCGGGTTCCCATTCGCCATGTAACACCTAGACCCTAGGCCCATTTCGTGACAGTTGTGCCCCTTTGGCTCTTTATGCAAATGGTGGCTCGAGTTTGAAACTCAATGGAAGCACTTTTCGTATTTTTGTGTAAGCCTTGTATTCTTTTTTATTACTCGTCTATAACTCTGTACAAAATAATAGAGAGGTGTCAGGATGGACAACTAAAACAACTAGACGTTAATCTTAACAGAAACATTTACTTTGGAGAACGATCAAAACAATTTAACCATAGACTCTTTTATCAAGTAATGATACAAATTAACCAGGAACATCAACAGTAATGACTAGGGACTAAACAATCAAATAACCAACGACAGAACAGATTTTCTATTAACAATCTATCAAACACAACCTAAAAACCTTCTTTAGCTTCCTCAAGAAGTACCTTTTCCAGCAAAATCAAACAAGACAATCATCAAGTGTAGATATAGGGGGCCAGAGGGGGTTCATCTAAATGTTATCCCTGTCCTTAGATATGTCCCTATAAACTTTCTTAACAATGGCTTCTCCTCTACATTGTTATGTCCAATATCAATTCTCAGATAGAGCTTAGTCAAAGTTGCTTAACATTTGTTATGATCCCCTGTTGTGGATCTAATTGTGGGACGCTGTAAGATGAAATCTAATGTTTCCTTTCTACGACTTATGGTGTTGGTTTGTTAAGAGAAAACCTGCAATTCTTGAGTTAAAGTATTCAAAAACTACAACATTCTCTGCTTATTTTTCCATTGAATTACATTGATGGATTAACGACCACCTAATAACAAGGAAATAACTTGCTACTACTACTGAAATGAGAAAGTGTAGGAACGAACTACTTATCGCTAATTACTGCTACAAGGAAATAGGTAAGTTGTCCTCACTGCTTATAACTGGCACATTGAAAATAGGAAAACATAGTTGTTGGTGCAATATACCACAAATACAATAAACTACAGTTGAAAATAAAATAACAAAAATGAATAAAAATTCATTCATGCTGAGGCGTGGATACCTCACTCTCTTTAAGGAGATTCAAGCTCACTATGGCATAATCTAGACCGATCCAATAGTAATACACTTGACTTGTCTCCTCCAGGATACAACAGCTCAACAATGTTGTATAATTCAAACAATTCCGGATTAGTTGAATAGTCCAAAGCTCCATAAAACAAAAATCTTTCTACAACATATAATTACTATTCTCTTATATAGTTAAAATTGTTAAAGACCTAGAATATTTTCTTTATCTCAACTCTCTCTTTCACTATTTCACACTTCACGACACGCTACAATATCTTATCAACACTTCACATCTTTTCTCTCCACATTTCTTCTTCTCACAAAAACAAAAAAATATCATCACTATTTATAGGTGAGAAATTCTTCCTTGTCTTGAATAAGAATAAAATGGATAATAATGTAGATGAGTGAACAAAGGAACATGGTTACAAGTTACAAGTCATAACGATACTCCACCCATAGGTTTATTCATCGATGCTCTCACAAAATAACATATAAGATTTATGCAATATCTCATGAAAGTATTCAATTAAAAAAACAAGTTTATGATGATCATCAACATATAAAAATAAATACAATAAATAAAATTTTCAATAAAATAATCAAGAATCAGGTAGATAGACTCAAGAACTCTCAAATCACTTCTAAGAACATCTATGGGGCACATGAGAGAATAATCTCATGCTTTTAATTTTGCCTTACATACCTAGGATGAAGCTTTAATGGTCAATCTTCAAGAATTCTCCTTGAATTTCCCCCAGTCAAGCTTCTCTCTTCTCTTCTCTTAAGCCCTAATCTTTCAAGCATAGTGAAAAGGACTTAGAATGGGGTTTAAGACACTATTTACTCATAAAACGACCTAAATTGATCATGTTTTGAGTTGAGGAGGGGTTTGAAATTTACTAGAATGCCCCTCAAATAAAAAAGAAAATTTCATCTCGAAAATGCCCAGTCCGTATTCATATTTCCTTTCCATGATTTCCTATCAAAAATAAAATAAAATAACAAGTATCAGTCCACATCCCTAACGGGTCATTCCTTGGGCGAGTGTTGACACTATTTTGAAACTAATTACGGAAAATTACCTTTTGACTCAGTCGCTCTAAAATCTGGCCGAGACCATTTCCCCCACTCAATTTTTCATGCTAATCGCAAATCTGGTATCGGAATTTCCATTAGACTTGAGAAGATGCATTATGTGCATGACCCTATTTTTGGGGTATTTTAGTAATTTTATTAGGTACTACATCATCCCCCCGCCCCCGGGATCATTCATCCTCGAATGATGAGTGAAGGTGTATATCAATGCATGAAAAGGCTCAAAACTCAGCTCAATGAACTCAAAAAAAGACAATCAATTTAGTTAAGGGTAGGGAAATTACCATCAACATTCTCATCATTTAGAATGAATAGGTACGGATATTTTGCTTTCATCTCCTCCTCAGCTTCCCATATAGCTTCCTCAACGAATTGATTTCTCCACAAAACTTTGACTGAGGCTATCTATTTGGTTCTCAACTTGAGAATCTAACGATCAAGGATTTGGATTGATATTTCTTCATAGGTCAAGCTACCCTTCACTCCAATGCTTTCCACAGGGATTTCGAAGTTAGACCCTCCCAAACAATTCTTCAACATCGACAAGTCGAATATTTAATGGAATCCATCTAACTCGAAAGGCAACTCTAATTCATAACTTTCCCAATCCTCTTCACAACCTGATAAGGTCCAATATAACGTGGACTCAATTTACCATTCTTCCTAAATCTCATGACACCTTTCATAGGTGACACTTTCAAATATATCCGATCATTTACCTCAAACTCCAAATCTCTCCTCCTCATATTGGTGTAGGATTTCTGGTGACTATGTGCAGTCTTCAACCTCTCTTTAATGACCTTAACCATGTACATTGATTGATACACAAGATTAGGCCCAATTTACTCTGCTTCTCCAACCTCAAACCACCCAATCAGTGATCTATACCTCCTCCCATATAAGGATTCATACGGAACCATTTGAATGCTTGCATGATAACTGTTGTTATATGCAAACTTAATCAATGATAGGTAACATCTCAATTTCTCTTGAAATCAAGAACATAGGCTTTCAACATATCTTCTAACATTTGAATTGCACGCTCTGCCTCACTATCTGTCTGTGGATGAAAGGTTCTGCTCAAATTTACTTTCATACCCAATCCTTTCTAGAACAACCTTGGGAGGTGAATTGAGTTCCTCTGTCTGAGATGATGGACAAGGGAATTCCATGCAACCTAATAATCTCTTGGATGTACAACTTGGCGTACTCCTCCGCATGATTGATGGTCTTGACTGCTAAGAAGTGAGCTGATTCGGTCATCCTATCCACAATCATCCACATCAAATCATGTTATTTTTTAGACCTCGGTAAACCAGTAATAAAGTCCATATTGATCATCTCCCATTTCCATGCTAGAATCTCAAAGTTCTGAGCTAATCCATATGGCCTTGGAAGCTCAACTTTCACTTGCTGGCAATTTGAGCACTTTGAAGCAAATTCAGCAATATCCCTCTTCATTCCACTCAACCAATAGATCTCTCTCAAGTCATGGTACATCTTGGTAGAGCCAGGATAAATGGAGTATCTAGTGTTGTGAGCTTCATCCATGATTCTATCTTGAATACCATCAACATCGAGGATGCACAATCTGCTCTGGTATCTCAACACCCCATCTCCCCTTTGGAGAAGACCATCACTTTTTGTTTGTGGATAGCCTCCTTCAATTGAAGTATGACAGGATCTCGATCTTGTTTTCTTTCACCTCTTCTACTAAAAATGAAGCAGACCTGTTCTGAACATTAACTCCTCCCTTATCATTCTCCTCAAGTTGAACTCCTAATCGGGCTAATCAATGCACTTCTTTAGCTAGCTCCTTCTTTCCTTCCTCCACATGGGTTGTGCTACTTATTGACAATCTGCTAAGAGTGTCAGCAACAATGTTAGCTTTATATGGATGGTAGAGAATACTCTTATTATAATCTTTGAGCAACTGCAACCACGTTCTCAATCGCAGGTTGAGCTCTCTCTAACTGAAGACATATTGCAAGCTCTTGTGGCCAGTGAACACTTCCACACACACTATATGTAATTGGTGGTGCCAAATTTTAAGTGCAAGCACCACTGCTGCCAACTCAAGACCATGGGTCAAATAGTTCATCTCATGGACCTTAAATTTTTTGGAGGCACAGGCTATCAACTTCCCTCTATGGATTAGCACACATCCCAATCCAACTCACGAGGCATCACAATAGACCACAAAGTCCTCTGTTCCATCCGGCAAGGTTAGAACAGGTGTCGTAGTCAGTCTAGTCTTCAACTCTTAGAAGCTTTTCTCACATTCGTCGGACCACCTTTTTCTGAGTCAACTTAGTCAATGGTGCAGATAAGGAAGAAAACCCCTCAACAAATCTGTGCTAATAGCCTGCCAGCCCCAAGAAACTTCTTGTGCCAATGGGAGAGGTCAACTTGGGCCTGTTCTTGACCACTTCAATCTTTTGAGCATCCACTCAAGTACCATCATTGAAGACAATATGGCCTAGGAAAGCCACTGACTTGAGTCAGAATACACATTTTAAGAAATTTGCTTACAACTCATGGTCCTTAAGTGTTTGGAGGATAATTTCGAAGTGCTTTGCATACTCTTCATCTCTTGAATACACTAAAATGTCGTCTATAAACACAAACACAAACATATCAAGATACTGTCTAAACACTATTCATCAAATCTATGAAGGTTGTATGTGCATTCATTGGCCGAAAGGACATGACCAAGAACTCAAAATGGCCATATCTAGTCCTAAAGGCTATCTTTGGAATGTCACATTCCCTCACTTCCAACTGATTGTAACTAGATTAGAGGTCTACCTTTGAGGAAAAAAAGGCACCCTAAAGTTGGTCAAATAAATCATCTATCCTTGGGAAAGGATACTTATTCATTATCATGACCTTGCATATAATCAACACACATTCGGAGGGGCCTATCTTTCTTTCGCACGGATAAGATAGGGGCACCATAAGGAGAACACTCGACCTTATGAAGCCTTTCTTTAACAGGTATTTCAACTGTTCTTTCAACTTAGAGGGGGCCATCCTATAGAGTGGAATTGAGATAGGATGGGTATCAGGAAGAACAACAATCCCAAAGTCAATCTCCCTATTTGGAGGGACACCCGGCAAATCCTCAAGAAATATTTCTAGAAACTTATTCACAATCGGGACTAACTCAAGATTAGGGGACTCGATATCAACAAATTTAAGGGGACTGGATATCAGCAAATTTAACTCTCATAACGTGGTAGATACAACCGTTAGAAATCATCCTTGTAGCCCTAAGATATGAGATAAAGTTTCCCTTAGGCGCTACAGAATCACCCTTCCACTCTAGAACTAGTTCATTCGTGAATTGGAACTTAACGGTTTAGGTTCTACAATCAACAAAGGCATAATGGGCATGGCGCCATTCAATGCCAAAGATCAAATCAAAGTCAGTCATATCTAACTTAATTAGATCAATAATACTATCCCTATGATGGATGGACACTAGACAAGCTCTATAAACTCTCTCAGCTTGAATAAACTCACCCATGGGAAAAGAAACATCACGAGGTTCAAGAAAACTCCCAAGGGTTCTATCAAATCTATTGGCCACATAAGGAGTTACAAAAGATAATGTGGCCCCAGGATCCATCAACACATAACAATCAACAGAAAAGACTATAATCATACCCATCACAACATCTGGGGAGTTCTCTTGATCATGTCGACTACCCCTGGAATACAAACGGTTTGTAGCTCCGCTTGTGCCTGACATAGTACCTCTCTAATTTCCTTTTGCTGATGGAGCAGATGCAAAAGATTGAGCCCAGTCAACTTGCTTTGGACAGTCTATCTAGTAATGCCCTACTTGACTACACCAGAAGCATGCGTCACTCACCTCATGATATTTACCCAAGTGTAGCCTTCCACACTTACTACACGGTGGCTTACCCTTTGAGCCTTGGGCCACCCTAGCTAGTGGTTGAGATCCATGGGCTCCAACACTCTGAGATTTCTAATCATATTTGACCCTGGGCGTAGGTGCACAAGCAGACGATGGTCCAGGAAATCGGTTACCATTCCCTTTCTTTCCACCCTCATGGATGAATATCTTAACCTTCTTGCTCCTGAATTCCTCTCTATCATGTTGTCTCTCCTCATCACCTTGCTGCATAAAAGTAATCAATATCCCTATATCCATATCAATCATGAGTATAGCTCCACTCCCATCTCTCTTTGGCCCTCTATTCAACCCATCAACATACATCCCCCTCCTCCCTATCATATCAACAACCATATCTGGAGCATAGTAAGATAATTTTGTAAACTTCAGCCTATACTCTTACACAGTCATAGAGCCCTATTTCAAGTTCAAGAACTCCCTTACCTTTGCCTCTTTTATCTCCCTTGGGAAGAAGCGCCCCAAGAAAGCTTCCTCGAACATAGCCCAAGTTAGCATGGGGGTATCCTCTTCTCTAACCTTCTTCCACTAATCATACCAAATCCAGGCCACATCCTTGAGTTAATAAGAAACTAGTTCCACTTTGTCAGTACAAGCCACATATATCACGAACACTTTCTTAAGATCCTCCACATAGTTCTTAGGATCCTCAGTGCATGCAAACCCAATGAACTCAGGAAAATTCATCCTCAAGAATTCTTAGACCCTAGAAGTGTCATGGGCATCATGTTAGGTCGCTCTTTATCTCGCAGCAGGTGTTGTAATAGCCTGGGCTAGAGTTTGAATAGCCTGGCAAAGCTCAACAATGGAGACCTCATCTTGTGGGGGCTGCACAATAGGGATAGCCTGTTCCACGGGTTCCTCATGTCCTTTAGGATCAGGTGGGTTGGCATTCTATCTGGTGGGACGTCCTCTACCTATAATAGCTCTTCGGAGAGGCATGATCATAATTCTACAATGCACAAAGCAGGAATTAGAATATAACTTTCATAAAGCGTAACTCTATAGCACGATTTAGAACATGAAAGAACTGAAACAACTCCTTATGTCCTATCGCCTCCTGCTTATCGAGTGTGGTCAAAAACATACCCACAAATAAGACTCTACTAGACATTGTTTCATACTCCTTAGGATACTTGAACTCATGCTCTGATACAAAGCTTGTCACGCCCCAGAAGGGTACTCAAGACGTGGCCGGCACCTAGAGACTATCGCTAGTCTCTAAGCAAACTGCTTGGCCTCATCACATCCATTCAATCAGTAAAACTCTACAAATCTGTGGAAGACAAAAGGAAGTAAATGGGCACAACTCATTTAGTCTTAGAATAGAATCGTAAGTACAAAGGCTAATAGAAAGAACTAGCTCACAATCTTATCAATCAACATTCAACTCTAGCCTATGAAGGCCCTATCCGTATCAGGTGGTGCCAATTACAGACCCATAGCTACCCTAATCAAAATAAAGCTAAGCAACTCCAACTCTAAAGCAAAAGGAAAGTAAAGTAATGATTTCTCTGAAGTAGGGGAGGCTCACCAATTCGCTGAACATCCAAAGATCCTCAACGATGCGAATGTTGATGATATCCCATGTATCTACATCATAAAATGATGCAGCACCAGAGTGGTATGAGTATGTGGAATGTACGGTATATAAAATAGCTGAATGAAACCGAAATAGGTAGAATAATGTAGAACAATATCAACTCAACATAACACTCAAACATGATGCCAAATGCCTATTTAAGCAAGAATAAAGAATAGACAAGTGACCCATCAAGCAACTCAACTCAACTCAATATAACTCAACTCAATATAACTCAACTCAATGGAACTCATGGTAGGAACTTCTTAGGAGTTTCTCATAACCGATAACAATCACTTATGAGCCAGTGATTGGACATCAATCATGCTGATGTTGCCACAACCATTCTGTACTTACCAGGCTAGGAACGAGTATGATCCATAAAGAATCTGAACCCTACCATCCTCTATTGTTTCAAGGACATAAACTCGAGAGAGGACCATAAGATGTAATGGTTCAATCCTCTCCTACGTTGGGTCGGCGTGGGTAATTAATGCAAGTGGGACTCACTTATACTAATTTTGATGTTCGATACTCCTCCCAAGACTCAATGCTCATAAGACTCCTCATCTTCATCTTAAGTAGCCTCATGGGGGAAGTCATCATCTCAACTAATCTCATGGAGACTCTAATTATTCCATTAATTCAAACTCAAGAGACATTTATTGTTTCAAGGGCTTTGACTCATCTCAATGAACTCAATTCCTACGTAAGATCAAGGACTCATATTATAAATTAGAAGAAGTCGTTTAGATAGAACTCAATTATGAAGAATCATAGGATCATCAAGCTCAAATAACTCAACCTCATACTCACATAAAGATTACCGTCAACATACTCAAGTCAATACTCTAGACTCCACCCCTAGGTTCATTCATGTATGCACTTAAAAAATAATATATAAGGTTTATAAAATATCTCATGAAAGTATTCAATTCAAGAAACAAGCTTATGATGATTATTGACATATGAAAATACATATAATAAATAAAATTTCGAAGAAAATAATCAAGAATCAGTTAGATAGACTCAAGAACTCTCAACTCACTTATAAAACAATCTATAGGGCACATAAGAGAACAATTTCATGTTTTTAGTTTAGCCTTACATACCTTGGATGAAGCTTCAATGATCAATCTTCAAGAATTCTCAAAGAATTTCCCTCGATCAAGCTTCTCTCTTCTCTTCTCTCAAGCCATAATCTTACAAGCATAGTTAAAAGGACTTACAATGGGGTTTAACACCCTATTTACTCAATAAACAACCAAAATTGATCGTGTTTTGAGTTTATGAGGGGTTGAGAATTGACCAGAATACCCCTCAAAATAAAAGAGAATATTTCATCCCGGACGTAGACTGGGCACGGACATGCATATTTCCTTACCGTGATTTCTTGTCGAAAATAAATTTTTTTTAAAAAAAGTGTTGATCTGCGTCCCTGGCATGTCACACCTTGGGCGCACACCGATGCTATTTCAATATTAATTACGTAAAATTATCTTTTGACTCGATCGCTCTAAAATCCGACCGAGACCATTTTCCCGCTCTATTTTTTGTGCTGATCGCAAATTCGGTCTCGAATTTTCCATCAGAGCTTGAGATGACATGTTATGTGTACAATTCCATTCTAAGGGTATTTTGATAATTTTAGCGGGTGTTACAGATCACCAATTTAATAAAGGTAGACTATTATGCATAATGAAGGTGTGCTCTACATTGAACCTCCACTTAGTAAAGCAGTAATCCTTACTCCAGAATCGGTAGTGGTTGTAGACTTGAACTATGACTGCTTAAAGGAAATAATGTATCACTACTTTATACACAACAATCAACGTGTTGACATCAGCTTTTTTAGCCAGCGGATTACAGTCTTGTGCTATCCTAGTTTTCATGAGTGTTTTTTAGAACAACAGATTTTTATTAAGAGCTTATAGACTCAACCTCCACAAATCATTATAGGATAAATGCACACTTAGTGCATTTCATAACAAGTCATCATATGATTTGTTTCTATGATAGTGATCATTTAAAGAGATGGAGATGAAACAAAATGACTGAAAGTTAGAACAGCAGTTCATTCACTTGGCCAGTTAGATCTATCTTTAGGATGTGTTTCAGTTGACATTTAAAACCTTTTTTAGATGGTAATTCAAAAATTTTGATAATATTAGTCACTATCTGTGAGAAATAGAGAATATAATGTTAATACAGCTAAATAAATATTTTAATTAATTTTCAGGTTAATTACATAAATGGTCATGCAACATCCACAATAGTTGGTCATCTAGCTGAGGTAAATGCTATTAAGAAGGTATTCAAGAACACTTCAGAGATCAAAATGAATGCAACAAAGAATAACCTTTTCACATCGTAATGTATTCCTTCTGATCAATTTTACTTGTCTACTATTCTTAAAGTAGAGTTTCATTTTTACTGGTCACTTTTATCATATCAAGAAAAGATAATTATTTTTTCCATGTTTTACCCTTAGCATTAATTACTTATTCCCCAAATTATTTTTCGACACCTAATACTAAACATGAACTAATAGGGTGGTAAAATAGTCATGTCAATTATTGTTTTCTTAATGAGTGTATCAAGTCCAAACATGACAAGTAAAAGTGAATGGAGGGAGAATTTTGTAGTACTTCCTTTCATTGATGTGAACTTTCTTGGTATATTGGCAATTTGTTGATCCTTCAACATTTTTCATTTTCCGTTCTTTCAGTCCATGATAGGCCACTGCCTTGGTGCTGCTGGTGGTCTGGAAGCTATTGCAACAATTAAAGCCATTACAACTGGCTGGTTGCATCCTTCCATAAACCAATTTGTATGTTATTTTCTCTTGGGAAACTTAAATTTACAAGATTGACTCATTTTTAGATTGTGTATCTCCTGTTATTGTGAATCATGCAGAACACTGACCCTTCAGCTGAGTTTGATACTGTTCCAAACGAGAAACAGCAGCACGAGATCAACGTTGGTAAGAGAATGCTGGCACTTTTGACACCGTATAATATTTTTTCCAGATGAATGGTATAAAATTAGGAGAAATAATTGAACGCGTGACA
>JAOTQR010085023.1:0-36528 GCA_025774065.1 Solanum ossicruentum
GTCATTTGTCTTCTTTATAATCCACTTCACCAAGCTGAAAACTCAAATTTTCTAAGTCTTTTGAAGGGATTCCAGAATGTATAAGACAAGGTAAGAACTTATAGTTATATATTTAATATGATTTCTTCATGAAAAACAAGAAGTATGCGATAGTATGTGAATCTGGAAAGTTGCTGAAAATTCTGGACAGCTTGTGTCGAGAAAGTTGTTGCACATTTGGCTTTTATATTAGTGAGTTCTATATGGTTTGTTAACTTTATTATGAAGTGACTTTGATGTTATTAACATGGTATAAGTTATAGATAATTCCAATATGGTTTCTTTATATAAAACAAGAAGTACATGCTATTATGTTAAGCTGAAATTTCTAGACAACATGTGTCCTAACTATTGTTGTGAACATTTCTTGTTGTTCAAGAGGACTTTTTCTTAATTGGTTGGATGAATTATGAAGTGAGACTTATTTTATAACAAAACATAGGTTGTTAGGCATATAATTGAGCAGCTGCACTACTTTTAAGATCCACAAAGATAAGTTGTTGCACGACGTCATAATTTCACTTTTCAAAGAAACTTGGGAGCTAAAAATTGTAATTTGTTGTACAACGACTTTCACCTATTTTCGGACTATTCTTGGACTATGTTAAAACTGGTTTTATGTCTAAAAATTTTGGATACAATTTAGGTAAAGTTAAAACAAGATTGGGAGTGTTGACGTCGAAGTGTAGTGGAAGGATGTAACGCGCTTGTTTGTATGCTGTGAAGAATTATTATTTGTTGTGCCTTGTGGGCTGTTTTAGGACTATTAAGGGTTTGTAAATAAGGTGTATAAAACATGTACATAAGAATTGTTTTTGGGAGATATATTTATCAGTAAAACGGCTGAAGAAATACCTTTGCATCACTAATTGAAAGCTTGTTGTCCGGGTGATCGTTTTTATGATATTGGAGAGTTGGAAGTGTTGTGTTGCTGCTAATACTAGTTTTATTGGTTGATATGCTATAGTTAAATATTTGAGGGAAACAACAACCATTCCAAAGTAGTAACGAGGTCATACAACGAGGTATGTAAGGATACTTGATTTCGTATCAGTTGGCATGAAACATTGATCATTCGGTAAGCAAAGAAAATTATCTACTCCAACATAGCAATCAGCCATACCTCTAATATTTTACATGTTCATATGCTTATATATATATATATATATATGATGTTATCATCAAATCTACATACCTATATGGACACTAAAGTACATGACTTCTTGTTACTAGCAAAGTTCACGATTTATTTCATTTTATACGCATTTCATTGTATATGTAACATACTCTCTCCATTACCATATTACCTTTTATGATTATCTACATGTCATGTGTTGTATATACATCTCTATAGCTCCAATATTATGACCTCCAAAAAGAATAATCTCAAAGGTAATTTAAAGATAAAGTATACAGTATTACGGGTGGTATCCTGAGGGGGTTCGTGAAGAACCTAGCATAGGGACGATCCCGATACAGTATTACGAGTGGTACCCCGAGGGGGTTCATGAAGAACCTAGAATAGGGACGATCTTGACACAGTTTACCACTGGTTAGTTGGTCATTTGTTTACAGCTGTTCATAGATTTTACAGTACAGATTTTATAGTAAAGGTAAAGTGATATAAAGAATATAAAGTACTCAATCCCAAAGTATAACTAAAGGTGGTCTCTTAATCTACACTAGTGCATGGTTTCATTTGAGTTGTTATTTCATACACAGTATTTGTTGCCTTACATATTCAGTATTTTCTCGTACTGAGTCCCTTCCGCGGGACCTGCATTTCATGCTACAGGTACAGGTGCTAATAGATCTCCCCAGTAGAGTATGGAACGTTCAACTGCAGTTACCAAGCTCCAGGTTGCTTCGGAGCTTTATGTGTGTTTAGATATTTTATGTTTGCAGTATCCAGTTAATTCATACCAGTCCTGTCCCAAACATATATAGATATTTTCCTTTCTTAAAGGCTTTGTAGACTATGTAAACTAAAGTGTGGTCATATCTAGTATATCAAGCACCATGGACCCAACGGCCCAGCTATACGCATTGCCTTTTTACTTGTTATCACCATTTATCTTCTTAGAAACATATCAAACATAGAAGTTCCATATAATATGTATACAAAACGCATAGATGTAGATTGATTCTCCCGAGCCTTATCGGCAACGAGTGCCGGTCTGCCCTAATAGGAATTTGGGGTATGACATAGATATAGCCATTATGAATTTGTGGTGATGTCTTTTGGGTTGACAAATGCACTGACCATCTTCATGGAACTAATGTATCGGGTCTTCAAACCCTACCTTGATTCCTTTGTTGTGGTCTTCATTGTTGAGATTTAATCTACTCACATAGTAGGGAGGAGCATATGGGTCATTTGAGGGTTGTGTTGGAAAGGTTGAGGGAGCAAAAATTGTATTTTAGATATGAGAAGTGTGAATTTTGGTTGAAGGAGGTTGCATTCTAGGGTCATGTGGTTTCGAGGGATTGTATTAAGGTGGATCCTAAGAAGATCGATGTGATTAGAAATTGGCCTAGACCATTGACCTCGTTGGACATTAGGAGTTTCTTGGGCCTTAAGGGTTACAATAGAAGGTTTGTAAATGGTTCTCCTCCATTGCTTCCTATGACAAAATTGACTTAAAAGAAGGTTAAGTTTGCATGGACCAATAAATATGAGAGAAGCTTCCAAACATTAAAAGATAAGTTTGTGCTTGCTCCTATATTATCAATACCAGATGGGCTTGAGGGATTTGTTGTGTATTGCGATGCCTTTAGAGTTCTTTTGGATTGTGTGCTAATGCAAAATGGTAAGGTCAGCCTATGTTTCTAGGTAATTGAAGGTGCATGAAAAGAACTACCCTACCTATGATCTTGAATTGGCTGTCGTGGTGTTTGCATTAAAGATTTGGTGTCATTATTTGCATGGGGTGCATATTTGATGTGTTCACCAATCATGAGAGCCTCCAATATGTTTTAATTCAGAAAGATCTCAACTTGAGACAAAGAAGGTGACTAGAACTTCTTAAGGGCTATGACGTGTGTGCATTACCATCTCGGGAAGGCAAATGTTGTGGTAGATGCTTTAGGTCAGGTGTTTATGGGTAGCCTAGCTAATATTGATAGTGGTGATAGGGAGATGGCTAGGGAGGTGCATCTATTGGCAAGATTGGAGTTTAGGTTGGAAGAAGTAGGTAATAGTGTGGTTGTTGTTGATGGTTCCAAATCTTCTTTGGTGATAAGGTGATAGAAATACAAGATCTTGACTTCTGCTTGCTTGAATTGAAGGCCTTGGTGAAAGAAGGCAAAGTAGAAGTTTTCTCCCTAGGGGGAGATGGGTCCCTTAGGTACTAAGGTAGGTTGTGTGTTCCTTGTATTAATGGTTTGAGGGAGAAGATCCTTGATGAGGCCCATAATTCTTCTTATTCAATCCATCCTGGTTCCACCAAAATGTATAGAGACTTATGGGACGTATATTGGTGGGGAGGTATAAAGTGGGACATTGTCAAATTCGTTTCCGATTTCCATAGTTTTTAAAAAGTCAAAGCTATGTATCAAAGGCCGAGTGGCCTAAACAAAGACATAGAGATTCTCGCTTGGCAGTTGGAGGTGATTAATAAGGATTTTATGGATAGGTTTCCCAAGAATATAAAAGGTTTTGATTCCATTTGGGTGGTGGTTGATAGGATGATGAAATTGGCTCACCTTCTACCGGTTAAGACCACATATGGGGCTGAAGAGTATGCAAGGTTGTACATCTATGAGTTAGTGAGGTTACATGGTGTTTCTTTGTCAATTATATCGTATCGTGCTGCTCAATTTACTTCACACTTTTGGAGGTCTTTTCATAGGGGTCTTGGTACAAAAGTTCACCTTAGTACGACCTTTCACCCTCAAACAGATGGCCAAGCCGAAAGAGCCATTCAAACACTTTAGGATATGCTTAGGGCTTGTGTCTTGGAGCTTAGGGGTAGTTGGGATGATCATCTTCTATTGATTGAGTTTGCCTACAACAATAGCTATCATTCTAGCATCGATATAGCTCCTTTTGAGGCTCTTTATGGGAGGCATTGTAGATGACCGGTAGGTTGGTTTGAAGTTGGAGAGGTGGCTTTATTGGGACTAGATCTAGTTATGGAAGATCTTTAGAAGGTTAGGATGATTATGAAGAGGTTGAAAACAGCCGAAAGTTGTCAAAAATCCTATGCTGATGTGAGAAGAAGAGACCTTGAGTTCAAAGTAGGTGATTGAGTCTATTTCAAAGTTTCTCTAATGAAATGTGTAGTTCATTTTGGTAAAAAGGGGAAGTTGAGTCCAAGGTATGTTGGTCCTTATGAGATGATGAAGAGGGTTGTCAAAGTAGCTTATGAGTTGAATTTTCCTAGTGAAATAAATTTGGTTCATCCTGTGTTCCATGTCTCAATGTTGAGAAAATGTGTTGGTGATCCTAATGCTATTGTGCCTCTTGATGTGGTGGGTGTTGTTGAGGCTAACTTGACTCATGAGGAAGTTCCAGTTTGGGTTTTTGATAGGCAAGTGATGATACTGAGGAACAAGGAGGTGACATCCATTAAAGTCCTTTAGAGGAACCAACAAGTCGAAAGTGCTAAATGGGAGGACGAAGCGGACATGCAAAAGAGGTATCCCTATTTGTTTTGTCCACTCAAGCCTGAGGTACTAATTCTAAGTCCCCTATGTGATTTCAAGTCTTATGTTTTGTCCTTATGCCATTGCATGCATTCCTAATTATATGGACAAGGTTTTATAGTAATTTTGATGTTCGTGATGAGACTTTTGAAAAGCATGTTTAGATACATATGTTGCATCCATGTTAGGTTAAAATCTTCATGGCTACCTTTCTTCTGTATGTTTCTTTGACATTTGGGGATGAATGTTCCCAAGGGGTAGATATTGTGACACCCTATAACTTTATGCTCTTATATATATTTTGTTAGGTTGGGGGTGTATTAGGTTCATGTGAGACTCCTAGTCCTAAAGAAGTTCAAGACTTCCCTAAAAGTTGACAGTTGGGTGATGGTTCATGCAAGGGTCAAATTTAAACTGGCATTACTTTTAGCACATTTGGAACTACTGGCCCACGATATGTCAAATGAAAGCCATTTGAGTTAGCTTCACCATAACTTGGTTTAACCTCATTCCGAGGTCTGATTAAGGAGTTATGATCTTTTTGAGATCCTCTCGTGCAATGTTGTCACATAGGCAGCTTGACGGACAGTATACCCTTGGATGGGCCATCTGGATCCCTCGAGGTTAGAAAGGGCCATTTTCGGCCTAAGCAAGTTTACATAGATAGTGGCACGGGCCGTATGGCTTGTCGCTTACTGTGTGGAGGGGTCACAAGGTGTGTGAAGGAGGCTTGTTGGGCATGGGAAAAATGTGGCTAAGGGTGGTGCCATGAGCACCCTTGACGGGCTATTTGAAGGAGGAAAACTCACGTGGCCTAGGCATGAGGTGGCCTGGCCTCATTTTTGCAACCATGTGTGGTACAACGGATAACCAAATGGACTGTGAAGCATCACACGACCCATGAGGTGGTCCGTCAAAGTGACGAGACGTCAATTTGTCCAAGTTTTCCCAACTTCCATTTTTTTCTAAGGCACTTTGCACAGGCACTCCACATGACCCGTGGAGTGCCACACGCCCAGTCAAGTCTCCAGTGAGACAACACTTTGGCAATTTTTCCATCCGTTCACTAATGGCATCTTCGTAAATTTTAATTACTCTAATGTACTTTTTAGGTTTCCAATGCTATCGTAACCTTCCTAAAAGACCTAAACATTATTCCAGAGTATAAAACTCATTATTCTCTTCTCAAATACACTCTAAATTCTCTCAAGAGCCTCTACTAAGACCGCAATACCAATTACTTGAAACCCAAGAACAAGTGTAGATTCCAAGACCCACTTCCAAGCGTCCATTCTTTCTCAACTCAATTTCAAGGAACCTAATGTCTAAGGTATGTGGGTTTCTTTCATGGGTTCCTTTCACCCATGATACCCAAGATTCCTTTTACTCAAATTGCATGAATTAAAGTTGATTTACAAATGGGTCTTGATTATTATGAAATTCACGACACACTATGTTAAAGTTATGTGATATTGTGATTAATTCACTATGTTTTGAGATATAAATCCTTGATCTATTGTCAGCTTGGAGGAGGGGTTTCGATGTACGTTGCAAGGTGTTTATTTATAGTTTTAGAATGGATTTTTTTGCATGATCTTATCTACAGATTTCATAGTTATATACTGGCATTACATACCCTCTAAGTGTTTGATAAGATGTTTGGATGTGGTTTCATGAGGAGTTGAAGGTCCAAAGCATGAGATATGATATGATTGACTATATGATAATGACATGAGCTTATATATATCATATAATCTATATAAATTGTTGCATTATAACATGTCGGATCCGGGGGGTCTAAGAGCTCGGATAACCAAGGTGGGGGTTTGTACTCATCAACCATTTGAGGGTATTGAGACATTCTTCTTTATTGTCTATTTTGAATATGAGGGTGAGCTTGGTCTCTTGTCTTGGTTCCTTTTCTTATCTTTGTATTAGACGTGTTTATTGGACATGTTATGTATCTATAATATGATCTTGAATCTTTGTCTATTGTTAATGATGTTACAGAAGCTTTCCCTTTATCCCCTATTCTTACGCCTTATTTCTTTTGTTTGCTTCCACGACCAATCATGTGCAATGATAAGTTAAGATGCTTGTTTGGGGTTCCTTTTGGTTCCCCATTCGTCGTGTCATGTCTAGGCCCTAGACTTGGGTTGTGACACATAGGTCATGCTTCAAGCATCAATTTATCTTTTCTTCATCAGAACAAAAATTGCCAGACTAATCATATGCAAGAATACAATGGTAACCAACAATCCCAAAAATTTTGACAGTGCCCAATTTTAAAAACAATTATAAAAACATTCAAGATTATATCCATGTCAAAATATAATAATTACTATATATCTACAAATTATCTAAACTACCTAAACATGCTGATTCAACAAAAAATAAACTCATCCACAAGGAAAAAGAAGCAAGGCAAGAAAACCTTGCGATCAAAAATAGGAAAGTTATGGACTAAAGGCTACTCAGACTTCACTCTAGTCCATAACTTCCCACACCCCACCAAAAGATGATACTTTGTCCTCAGTGTAAACCGATATAAGTAATAAGAGAAACAAGGGGTATTCCTTCGGTTAACTCCCAAGAAGCAGCTGATTTAGTGTCGTGGCACGACGAGATGAACTTTAGTACTCATGCTTCTTCAAGGTACCAATCCTCCACTGTCTTAATTTCCTCCATATCATCCATGTTTAGTTTGACTCTTTGACCATTGACCTTGAAGATTTTTCTATCCCTGCTTTCTAACTTGATGGCACCATAAGTAAAAACATGTACTCCACAGAAGGGCCCCATCCATTTAGATCTGAGTTTCCCAGGAAACCATTTCAACCTAGAGTTATAGAGCAACACCATGTCTCCCGGTGCAAATTGGCAGTTCTCGATTTTGCGATCATGTTGAATCTTCATTCTTTTCTTGTACAAGGCAGAGCTCTCATTTGCTCTCAGTCGGAACTTATCAAATTCATTAATTCGCATTAGCCTAGATGTTGTTGCTTCATTCCAATCTAGTTTAGCTTCTTTAACGCCCACATTGCTTTATGCTCAAGTTCAATAGGCAAGTGACAGGCCTTTCCAAATAACAACTGATACGAGGACATCCCAATTGTGCTTTGAAGGTAGTGTAGTAGGCCGACAATGCATCATCCAAATTTTGAGACCTGTCACGATCCAAGCCTAGGGCCTAGATGTGACCGTTGAATGGGGAACCCAAAGGAACCCCAAACAAGCCTCATAACTTATCATTATACGTACTTGGTCGCGGAAGCTATTGAAATGACAATAAAAGATACACATAAACAGGGGAGATTAGGACTAAGGGAACCTCTTTCATATCATAAGAATCAAGAGCTAATAGAGTCCGCTCATAACATAGATACACCATATGTCCAACAAAACTCTACTATATAAGATAAGATCGGGGGCCAATACAAAGCAACCAGACTCATCCTCATAGTCAATATATAATCAAAAAGAGAAAGTCTTAATACATAGCAAGTGATCATAAGTAATGTCCCAGAATGGAAGACTCACCAACAAGTTTGATCGAAGTCGTACTAACCATTTGGAGGAGGATGCTCAATTGGGGCTCCGGTTCCTACAAGATGACATCATGTAGGCATAAAATATATGTTAGTACGTTTGAATGTACCAAGTATGTGAGAGTCAATGCTATGAAGGGATAGGCAACATAAGCGAAATGCATAATCATAAGCAAAGGATAGGTATAATGTCAATATGACATGCATGTTGAATGCTTAAGGTAAAGCGTATTAGTAAATCACAATCAAGGAATATAAACTCAATATCGGAAACATACCCAAACCCCTTTGTACCGATCTTTAGGACATGGTCCAAATGGCCCCCACTAACCTTACGGTAAAACCTTTTTGGAGAGTGTTATCAATACCCTAACTGTACAATATAGTCTTTTTGGCAGGTAGTATAAGATGTCCTGTACTTTATGATATCATCTTTTGGGTAGGAAACATGATTCATTCTATCTTACAACATGGCCTTTCAATAGAATGCTCACACCTTACAATATGATCTTTTCAGTGGGAACCGTTAGTCATTCTACTTTACAACATGGCCTTTTAAGAGGGGTATCCATATTATGATATAATCTTCGATAGGCACAATTAGATATTCTACCTTCTGGCACGGCCTCCTCGATAGGGTGTCCATATCATATGATATGATCTTTTTGATAGGAATCACTAACCACTCTACCTTATGGCATGGCATTTTTGGTAGGATTCATAAAACTAGCTCCGTAAATCATTACATTTCAATCATCAAGAAATAACTCTTCGTTTTCCTAAGAACACAACAAATATAAGAATCCAATAATCTACATGCAACCCCATAGGTACCATCCCATGAAACAACTCATATAGGCATCCCTGTAATTATCATGAAGTCATCATATAATCATCATAACACCATTCAACTCATAAGACATGCATTGGACCTTCATTTTCTCAAAAACCTTAGTTGGATATTTTATCACACTTGGTGGGTTTGTAATGCTAGTATAAAATTATTAAATATAGAGATGAAATCATGCAAGAAAATCTATTGTAAAACCATCAATCAATACCTTGCAACACCCTCAAGAAACATACATCAAAACCCCTCTTCAAATCTTATAATAGACACAAGATTTATAGCTCAAAACATAGCAAAACTATCACAACTTTACATAGCTCTAACATAGTGTGCAGTAAATTTCATAAATGCAAGACCCATTTGTAAATCAACTTTAAATCATGCAATTTGAGTAAAAGGTGGCTTAGGTATCATGGGTGGAAGGAACCCATGAAAAAAACCCATGTACCTTAGCTTGGAGATGAACTTGGTGAAGATTGGAGATGGATACTTGAAGCTTGACGAATAACCTTGAAGGAGAACCTTAGCTTGGGATGAGGGTTTGAGACTTGAATTTGGGAGTAAATAGTTTTCTTTGTTTTGGTGAGTATTGGGGAATGCTTAGGGTGATATATTAGGGTGAAATAAAGCTAAGTATAGGTATTTTCACGCATGGGGGACTTAGGCCTAAGACTTAAAAGTCTTGGACTGAAATGTAAAAACTGCCACCCAAAGCAACAGGGGCACGTCGCCAGGGCAACACTTAAACCCCAATGGAATTCATCACTTTAAAATTTGGAATTGTGATTCATTCGCTCTAAAATCGGGGTTAGACTCCTTTCCCCCTAATTTTAACACCATGAACAAGAATATGAAGTCAGATTATCAAAATAACAAATGAATTTTGAAATATATGGAATTTAAAATTCTGGCCATTCCAAGGAATTTTTTTGGGCATTTTTGGGATCGTTTCAAGACCAATCAGTGCAATTTACATTCGTAGTCTTGGATAGGATTTGTTTTATCTCTCTATTCGATACTTCTACTTGCCTACTTGTTTGGAGATGATAAGGCATTGCCATACGATGCTTTACAACATACCTCTCAAGGAGAGCGTTGAACAATCTGTTATAAAAATGAGATCCTCCATCACTAATAATTTCCTGAGGTTTCCAAACCTGGAAAATATGTTTCTTTGAAGAAAACATGTGACACTCTTTCCCCCATTGTTTGTAAATGCTATGCCCTCCACCCATTTAGAGACATAATCTACAGAAACCAGGATATACTTATTCCAATGAGAACAGAAAAAGGTCCCATGAAATTAATTCCCCAGACATCGAGCAACTCGATCACCAAAATAGGATTAATAGGGAGTTCTTGTCTCCATAAAACGCCACCCTCTCTTTGATGTTTGTCACAAGACTTAAAATAATCATCAGCATCCTGATGTAAAGAAGGCTAATAATATCTGTACTGTGACACCTTGTAAGCTATATGAGCTCCTCTGTGATGACCAAACCAATGATGATTGCCAAGCTTAAAAAATGCTCATCATTTCCACTTTCGAAACACATCTATGGATGATCCCATTAGCTCAGATACGAAATAAATGGTTCATACAAAAAGAATTTCTTCACATTGTGCATGAACCTGAGACCTTGATGGGTATTTAGATCAGGAGTCACAATATGACTCACCAGATAATTCGCATAATCTGTGAACCATGGGATAAGATCATCTGAGGATGCAAACACCCTTTCATTAGGAAAAGAATCATCAATATCAAGGCCATCATTAAACTACACTAGTGTCATCCTCTAGTCTGGAAAGGTAGTCGGCAACTTGATTCTCTGACCCCTTTATGTCAATCACATTAAAGTTAAATTTTTGCAATAGAAGTACCCATTTTATTAGTGTCAATTTTTTTTCCTTCTTAGCAATAAAATACTTGAGTGCTACATGATTCGTGTGCACTATCACCTTGGCTCCTAACAAGTGTGATCGAAACTTCTCGAATACAAAGTCTAATCTACGCAACTCTTGTTCAGTAATTGTGTAGTTTTTCTGGGCCATGTTAAGTTCTTTGCAAGCATAGTAGATGGGATGTCAAATTTTCTCCATGCGCTATCCTAGAACCACACCTAAGGAAACCCCACTGGCATCACACATTAATTCAAAGGGCTTCGACCAATCTAGAGCCACTATAATAGGCGTCGAAGTCAACCTTCTCTTTAATTCATCAAAAGCTTGCATACATGCCTCATCAAAATACAATTTTTGCATCTTTCTCCAATAGTTTGCACAAAGTCTACGAGATCCTGAAAATATTTTTATGAGGTGTCGGTAGAATCCCGCATGACCCAAGAAGCTCCTAACACCCTTTTATAGAGATAGGAGGTGGGAGTTTCTCAATCACCTCAATTTCTGCTTTATCGACCTCAATGCCTTTACTAGAAATTCTATGAGCGAGCAATATCTTCCTTGACCACAAAGTTACATTTCTCCCAATTCAACACCAGGTGACTTTCGACACGCCTTTGCAAAACGTCATGTAAATGTAATAGACATTCTTGAAATGATTGGGCGACTACAATAAAATCATCGATGAACACCTCAATAGTACTTTCCACCATGTCCGAGAAAATAGATATAAAGTATCTTTGAAGTGTCGCTGGCACATTGCATAATCCAAATGGCATTCTCTTAAATGTAAATATGCCATAAGGGCAGGTAAAATTGGTCTTCTTTTGATCCTATGGTGAAATGACAATTTGATTGTACCCTGAATACCCATCAAGGAAATAGTACCAACCCTTCTTTACAAGTCTGTCAAGCATCTAATCCATAAGTGGTATAGGGAAGTGATCTTTCTCTATAGAGGCATTAAGCTTTTTATAATCCATACACACTCTTCATTCGGCAACTGGTCGAGCAGGAATTAACTTATTTTTGGCATTTAGCACCAATATGATACCCCTTTTACCTCTTTTTCGCAACATATTGCATGGGACTGACCCATTCACTGTCTGAAATTGGATAGATTACTCCTGCATCAAACCACTTGATGTTTTCTTTCCGAACAACCTCTTGTATAAGAGGATTGCACTGTCTCTGATGCTCGATGCTAGGCTTGTAATCTTTGACTAATTAAATCTTATTTGTGCATATTCCTTGAGGTATACCAATGATATTTGCAATTGTCCATCCAATAGCCCTTTTGAAATGTTTAAGCATTGATAAAAGGGCCTCTACTTGTTCCTCAATCAAGTCAGTTGTAGTGATGACTAGTAATGTATTATTTTATCCCAAGTATGGATACTTCAAATGTACCGGGAGTGACTTCAACTCTAACTCAGGTGGGATTTCTATGGAAGGCTTTGTGAGTGGAGTTTCCCTTTTTTTCAAATCTAGTTCCAACTTGGTCTATCGCCTTAGGCCAAGTGATACTCCAAGAGCATTGACTATCTCCCCATAACTGGGGATGCTGTCACCATCAGAATTCATCAGCACAGCCGCCAAATGATCAACACCTGTAGTTCAACTAGGACCTCTACTTCATCAACATCAACAATTTCAATCACTGAGACCACCAAAAAATCTCAATTCCTCCTGTCTTGCTAGAAAACCTGAAATGCAACTTCTTCTTCGCCAAATCTGAATGTGAGTAGCCTCTTCTCCATGTCAACCAGTATGCAACCAGTGGTTAAAAAAGGCCTTCCCAAAATGATAGGAACTGCAAAATCAACCTCACAGTCAAGTATAACAAAATCTGTAGAAATGTAAATTTATCTACCTTTGCCAACACATCATAAAGTATCCCTATAGGTTTCTTGACTGTCCTGTCTGAATTAGCAAGCACATCTTTATAGCGATAGGGATGCCTAAACCAAGCCTTTTGAAGATGGCAAGAGGCATCAAATTAATGCTATCTCTCAAATCACAATGTGTTTTGGCAAATGCAAGCTCTCCAATAGTACATAGTATGGTGACTTTATGGTGATGGCAGTGCAATGTTGGAAACATTGGGAGAGATCTTGGCTAACTATTTGCTTCTTCTTGATTAGATCCTTCATCCATTTTGCATAGCCGGTCATCCTCTCTAGAGCTTCAATTAAAGGAATGTTCATCGATAATTTCTTGAGTATTGCCAAAAGCTGCTCAAACTTATCTTCCTCTTTGTTTTTGCTAAGCTTTTAGGGACAAGGTGGGGGAGGTTTTGGAAAATTCTAGTACCTCTTTAGTTACTCTTTTGTTTCGTGTACTTTGGCTTCTTCACAAATACTCTTCTTATAGCTTTAATTTGCAACCACCGATATTGGGGGATCTACGGTGCTTTTCCCACTTCTAGCTATAAGTGCCATGTAATGTCCATCATTCTTTTGATTTTGAACCATGCATTTGGCAAAGTTGCCTTTTGGCATTGGTTCAATTATGAATAAATTTGGCCAAAGCATTTCTCTAATTGCTTAATGGCCACCGAGTGAGACTCTATCTTTTGGTTTATGCTTAAAATGTTTGATTTCATCACTTGATGGTTGACCCTCTTCAAAAACTTGTTTAACGTTTCCTCAATCCTAGAATTACCTAACCCAGCATTATGATTATGAAGAGGCGCGTAGGGACCAATTCTATAACCTTCTCTTATTCCCCATTTGGCATCCGACACTCTTTCTCTTTCATAATAGCCACCTCTGTTGTCTCTATATGCACCCTCACAATTATAGTTCCAACCTTGATTTCTAAAACCTTGCCTCCAATAGTATGAGTTGGACCCTTTGGGGTTGTTTTGAAAACTCGCTGATTGCTTACTCAAGAAGCAGGCATCTTCATCAACGAATTGTTCTTCACACACGGGTGCGTTAGGAGGTTGGTTGGTCACCGCTTGAACACTCGCTTGGTTTTGGTTTAAGACTGATTCCATAATTATGCGAAGTTGCACAAGTTATTGTAAGATCTTCTCATTCACCTCGGCTTGCTCATTGTTGATATCACAGCACAAAAGGCTTTGTAGAACCTCTTTCTCTTTGTCACCATGTTGTATTCATTTTAACCACTTGATCCATTCTTTCGGCAACTAATGCAAAAGGTTGATCAAGAAACATGCCTCCCATGATTATGTCAGCACAAGCTTGATTATTTTCATCAAGCCCCTGATAAAAGATCTCAACCAAGGCATCATCAACGATTTTATGATCTGGAACCATGCTTAATCATTTGGTAAACCTTTCCAACTTAGTACTGATCAAATCACCTGAGAATTGCTCAAAATTATTTATCTGATCTTTGAGATTTAGCTTTTTGGACCTTGGAAAATACCTTTCTAAAAAGGCTCTTTGTAGCTCAGCCCAACTAGTGATAGGACTTTGTGAAAGCTCTGACAACCAAATTGCCACATTTCCAGTTAGAGATAGAGGGAACACTCTCAAACTAACCACATCCATAGAAAGATTTTGTGTCCCTATCACACTCTTGCAAGCGAAAGGAACATTATGGAGATGACTGTGTAGATCCTCTGAAGTATCCCTATGAACAAAACAACGATTCTAAAGAATTTATAGGAGACCACTAGTCACAGTGAACTTAGTGCCTGCCGGTAATGGTGGCAACACTATAGCTCTTGTAACATCTATAGCCATAGGATTTAACCTATATTGACTCTATTCATAAGCATTTTCATTGAATGCCCTATGATGTGGCCTATTTTCTCTCTGTGGTGGGTTCTCCTCTCTACCCACATCTTCCTCATGCTGACCAATCGCTTCATAAATCGTAATATCCTCATACTCTTAGGCTATTCTCCCTATAATTCGGTGGATCTCCAAATTAATTAGAACTAAAGGATTTCCTTGGCTCCTTGTATTGGGCATACAAACCTAGTATACCATGCAAGTGAAATCAAATAACAAAAATAAAAATAAAAGTAAAATATAAGAGAATCTTGAAATGAACACTTAAATTAGCTAATAGTGGAATCAAGTCTAGAACCTAGCTATTCTGATGTGCCATCAAAATACAACACATTTGATGCCTAAAAAAAGGGATTTTGTGAGTACTTAATGTGACTTTTTATGGTTTTTATGTGTTTTTATGTTATTCTTGCAAAAAAGTTAGGTTAGCATGATTTTGGAGAAAAGTTGAAGATTTTACTGAAGCATAGGACATACGAGTTTACCTACGAGTCGCAACCCAAGCTAAGAGTTGTAAGGTGCAATTATAGAAAGAAACAGAGACCAAAAATCATAAATCTACTAGGGTCAACCCTACGAGGCCTCCCTACAAGTCGTAGGTCTCACTATGATTCATATAGGTGTACTCGTAGCAGGAATTGAAGAGCCCAAACATTGGATCAACAACTGAAGGCCTAGACTATGAAAGGAGCTTAAGAGTCACAGCCCAAGTCATGACTCATACTAGTGGGTCATACCAGTTGAGTCCAAGATGCCAAGAACCTGATATGAGACCTCGATTACGACTTGTAGCTCACCCTACAAGTCGTACCTACGAGGCATACCAACTGCTAGCTGTCTTTCGTATATAATTTTTAGGGTTATTTTGTAAACACTATAAATAGTTTAACTTAGGGTTTTATTGAGGCAGATTCAAAATTGAGAAGAGAAAATTATCTTTGAAGATACTCTCAAGACAACTTTTAGAGTTTTGGCTTATCCCATCATTTTCTCTTGGAAAATCCAATTTTGGGGATTGGAAATCTTGCTTTGTGCTTATTATTAATCTATAAAGCTTTTGGTTTGCATTTGGTGGTGTCTTAAATCTTCATTATCTTGGGTAAAATTCTCAATCATGTCTTATATTTGTATTTTTGTTGGTTTTGCCTTAGTCAAGAGTAGCTAAGCACCCACAACTTAGGGTTGTGAGAACTATGGGTTTTTGAATTGAAATGACCTTGGTTAATGCATTTCTATGATTGGGATTTTGCATGTATTACCTATTTATCTTTGTTATGATTGTTGTTTCACGGAGGCCAACACCAAATCCTACCTACTATCAAGATCCTGACCAAGGTAGTGACGAATAGGAAAAGAGAAATAGATGACAGAATTTGATTGACGTGTTCTCATCTAATCAACCAAACCTAACCAAGGGAAATTGACTGGGAGAATAGATAATGATTAGTTGGCATTCCATAGTTGCCGACCAAGCGCCTTGGTGAAATTCAACCTTCACCTTCACAAGAGGGCTAGAAGAACTTGTTACCGTTCTGCATATGAATCTCTAATTATAGTTATGTTATCTAGGTTAATCGAGCCAACGAACTATGCGGAACATAATTCCCAAGTTGTCTATAAAAGTGAGTATTCTTCCACATCATAGTATAGTGTTCATTTTACTTTGTTCTTATATCACAAATCACCCCCATTTAGAGTTTTTAGTTATTTAGAAATGATTGATAGAGATTTCTCGCAATCACACCTATATCCCCTGTGGATTTGATCCTACCTTTTTGTTAGATTATTTGCTAACTGTGATCGCTTTATTATTGGACCAAGAACATTAGGTCATAAATTATTGCGCCGCTGCAGGGGATTACGGCTAGGTTTTGACGTGATTTCACTATTAGTTAGTTCTAGTGTAAATTCCTAAACTCTCTTGAATTTTACTTTTGTTTTTGTTTTTTTGTTTGATTTTAATTGCAGGGTGTACTAGATTATACGCCCAACACAAGGAGCCAAGGTAATCCCTTAGCTACAATCAATTTAAAGATTTGCCGCCTCATTAGAAGAATGGCTCAAATGAATGAGGATATCATGGCTGAAGAGGATATGAATATAAATGACGATATGGGAAGAAAAGAGAATCCACTACCACGGGATCACAACCTATAGCTTAGGGACTTTAACGAAAATGCTTGTGGGTTGAACCAATATCATTTGAACCATATCCATGGACGTTACTGGTGCTATATTGTTGCCTCCATTACCGGCAGACGCTAAGTTCTCAATGTTGAGTGCATTACTTTTAATGTGTAACGACACCAAATTTTCATCTTGCTTTTGTTGGAATAGTTGAAAGAGTTGTAAGGAGGATTTTTAAAGGGAAGTTTACAAATTAATTATTTCAAGCAGTTTGGATAGGAATTTGAAATTTTCCTAGAAGGAAAGTTTACTCGGATTGATGAAAGGAGTCTAATGACAAAATTTCACTTTCTACAGTGGTGGGACCGACCACTATTGAAGGATGACCAACCTTCAGTGAAGGATGACCGTCCTTCACAAGCCTTTTTGGCCTTTAAATTGGGAACGAATTCTGACAAGTTTCATCATCTTCCAACCATTTTCCTCTTATACTTCTTTCATTTCCTGCTAGTTTTGGCACGTAAAGTGTTGAAAATCAATCCCAAGCCGAGTAGGAAAGGTTCGAGTCATTTTCAAGACAAGTTGGACGTTTTCGGCAAATTTTTTCTTGTAAGTTGATCCTATTATTCTATATCTTTTATGATGAGATATTTTATATAAATGAATTTATTTTTATGTAGTTTTAAGTATTCTACCATGAGAATATTATTTATAATGGGTTATAAACAAATTTTGAGCATGTAAAGTTAAATTGGAAGATCCTTCATGTCGCTTTATTTAAGGATTTAAAAGAAGTTATTGATGAAGGAGGTTTATTGTATTTAGATCTTTCTATTATATGAGATTTTTACTACTTGAAACTATATTATGTGTTGAGATTTAAATTATATATGAAATGAGTTTAATGGAATTAAGTTTAGGTTAACATGAGGAATTGAGAATCCTTGAGTCATTAAATATGAAAACATGTTAAATAATAAACTTATTTACATGAAGTGATGAGTAAAGTTAAAAGATTCCAAATGTATGTTTGAGTCATGTCAAGTATGATAAGTTATAGGATCATTGAGTTGACTGTACTTCAGTACTTGTATGTGATTGAATGAATTGATGAATCTTTGAGACGAATTAAACTAACTCTATGAGGTTGAGGTTTGAATTGATTGGTTGAGTATTAAGGATTGAGTTAAATGATGAGTTGAGAATGTTTTAGTCTTGGGAGGAGTATCGACCATCGAGCAGGGAGAGAGTATACTTTTACTCTAACCCACAAAACTACGTTGCCAGTGTAGGATAGTCACACAACATTATTCTGGTGACTCTTCTCCCATAAGCGGACATTTACCTTGGATCCAAGAAAGCGATGATCGTCCTTTTCTGTGGCATGTATAGGGTAGGCATTGCAATGATGCTGATTTGTTGAACATCACCAACATAAGGTAGTGGGAGGTATGTTAGTCAAGAGAAACTGCTACGCAACTTTGATTGAACATGATATTTACAAACTTAAGTTTACTTTCACCATGTATAAATGTATTATGTTTGAATGCATGAAATGTTTTAAACTGTTATATACTGAGTTGTGCATGATTTGAGAAGTCTAGCTGAGTATTCTTGAGCTTATTATTATTATTATTACATTTAAGCTATTGGACTTACCGTACATTTCATGTATTAATGCTTTGGCAATGTATCATTTCATGATGCAGACATTGGAGATAGGGGACTTCAGCTTGCGTATCGTTGAGATCCAGATTAGTACACTTCAGAATTGGTGAGCTCTCCTTACATTCTGGAGAAGCCCTTTTTATCTTCTGTCTTTGTAATAACTTTATCTATTTGAGGTGTCTATGGCCTGTCATGACTCCATCTTTATTTTTAAGCAGAGGCTTCATAGACATTGAGTAAGTGATTTGTTAAAAGTATTCTTTAATTTCAAAACCTTGTTTTTTTGAAACTATGAGTAAGTTTTCATTAATAATATTGTGTCTATTTGGATTATTTAATCCACTGTTGAGTACGATGTGATGATGAGACCAAGTGGTTCAGTCGAAGGCTAGCAATAGTCTTCGAGTCCCAGCCACGCCAAGGGTACTCTCTCAGGGCATGAAAAACTTGGTATCATAGTACAGAGTTCAAGAGTCCTAGGGAGTCTATGAACCCATTTCTAGTAAAGTGTTGTTTATGGGTGTGTTGTGCACCACACTTCATAAACAGGAAGCTATTGGACATTAGGAATGGTTACACTTCTTTGATATTCTGAGTTCGTGCGATACAATTGAAAACTTTATAAAATTCTTCTCTAATTTATGCATTACGCAATTATAGATCATACCTTCAAGACGTGTTGTAATCTAGAGGAATGCTTCAATTACAATAATGAGAACCCCACTTTTGAGGTACCTCCTCGAAGGGAAACGAGGACCCGAGATCAATCAGCAAGGATGCTCATGTTTCTACGACACCTACTACTCCAGCTACTCCCACTATCGAAGTTAACTTCAGAGGGGCTATCGCTATGCTTACTCAATTGGTAGTTGCCCATGGTGGGAACCGAAGTTCGCCAACTCCTAGTTCAAGCTCTCTTAAGACAACGACTGCTTACATGCTAAGAGATTTTCTAAGGATAAGCCCACCTATTTTCACTGGGTCCAAGGTTGAGGAGTATCCTCAAAACTTTATTGATGAGATGTGGAAGGTGTTGAAAACCATACATACGACCAAGACTGAGGGAGTTGAACTTGCTTCTTATCAGCTCAAAGATGTGGCCAATGATTAGTACAATCAATGGGAAGAGAGTTGAGGTGAGAGCGTTGAACTTTTTTGGAATGAGTTTGAGAATGCCTTCCTCATTCACTTTTACCTCAGGAGATGATAGAGGAAAAAGTTGAGGGATTTGTAAACTTGAAACAAAAGGGGTTGACGATGAAGGAGCATAGCTAAAACTTATCTGATTGTCTAGGTACACTATAGAGATGGTCTCAAATATGAGAGCAAGAATGAGGAAGTTTGTATTTTGGCTAGGTAACCATGTGAAGAGAGAATGTGAGGCGGCATTGTTATCCCAGATATGGATATTTCTAGATTAATGGTTTATGCTCAGCAAAGTGAGGAGGACAAGAAGAAGAATTGGAAGGAGCACCTGAGTAAGAAGGCCAGGTCAACAGGGCCTGAGCCCAGCCAGCACACGCTGGGCAAGGAAGATAAGTCCTACATCCAAAGGAGGACTACAAGATATCCAACTTCTTTAGCTAGTACACCAGCTCTGAGCCACAGGTATGATCAAAATTCCCAAGGCCAGCCAAACTTTAGGGCACAGGGTTCGCAAGCCACTATGACTCTTAATTTTAAAGGAAAGCCACCTTATAGAAAATGTGGTAAGATGTATATGGGAGAATGTAGGGATGGAGGTTATGGTTGCTATAAGTGTGGCCAACCGGGTCATTCTTAGAGGGAGTGTCCAACGTAGAGTAATAAGTTCCAATCCTCTACCACAACACCACCAGCGAGGGGTAACCAAAGAGGTGTTGTAACAAGACCAGGCATAGGAACAAATCATCTGTATGCAATTGGGAATCGATGGGACAAAGAGGATGCACTAGATGTTTGACGAGTATGATCCGAGTCTTTACTCTTGACTATTATGTTTCGATGGATCCTGGTGCCACTTTGTCATTTGTATCTCCTTATGTGGCGAGTTGATTTGAGATTTTCCCTGAGTTCTTTGTTGAACCATTTTCTGTCGTTAATCCTGTTGGTGAGTTTATTCAAGTTGAGAAGATCTACAGAAATTGTGTGGTATCTATTAATCATAGGGATGCTTATGTTGATTTGATTGAGTTGGAGATGGTTGATTTCGATATAATCCTATATTGGATTGGCTTCATGCCTGCTATGCCTCTATTTATTGTCGAACTTGAACGGTCTAATTCTAGTTTCCAAAAAAGCCCATTATTGAGTGGAAGGGATATTCAGTTATGCCAAAGGGTAAATTTATTTCTTACCTCAAGGCTTGAAATTGATTTTTAAGGAATGTATCTATCACCTCATGCGAGTTAAATCAGATGATGTTGAGCCACATTCTGTTAAGTCATTCCCGATTATAAATGAGTTTCCTAATGTGTTCCCTGAGGATTTCCCTGGAATCCCTCCTGATAGGGAAATAAACTTTGGGATTGATGTTCTTGCTTACACCAAGCCAATTTCCATTCTGCCATATCAAATGGCCCCTGCAGAGTTGAAAGAGTTGAAGGAACAATTAAGGGATTTGTTTGAAAAAAGATTCATTAGGTTGAGTGTATCTACATAGGATGCTCTGGTCTTGTTTGTGTGAAAGAAGGATGGTTCCTTGAGGACGTGTATTGACTATCATCAGTTGAATAAGGTGATAATTAAGAATAAGTGTCCCCTTTTGAGAATCCATGACTTGTTTGAGCAACGTTAAGGTGCCACTATTTTCTCCGAGATAGACCTCAGATCAGGCTACCACCAATTGAAAGTGAGAGAAAATTTCATATCGAAGATAGCCTTTCGAACCCAATATAGTTATTTTGAGTTTTTGGTGATGTTGTTTGGGTTGAAAAATGCACCTGCTACCTTCATGGACCTAATGAATAGAATATTCAGATAGTATCTTGACATATTCATAATTGTGTTCATTGATGATATGTTGGTTTATTCTAGAAATGAGGAGGAGCATACTAAAAACCTCAGAATTGCTTTGCAGATGCTTCGAGATCATGAGTTATATGCAAAGTTTTCTAAGTGTGAATTTTGGCTCAAATCCGTGGCTTACTTAGGTCATGTGGTTTTGGTAGATGGAATTCAAGTGGATACTCAAAAAATTGATGTGGTTAAGAATTGGCCAAGACCAACCTCACCGACTGAGATAAGAAGCTTTCTAGGGTTGGTTGGGTACTATAGAAGGTTTCTTGAAGGATTTTCTTCCATAGTTGTGCCTGACTCAGAAGAAGGTCAAGTTTTGACGGTCCGACGAGTGTGAGAAAAGTTTCCAGGACTAAAGATAAAGTTGACTACTGCACCGATGTTGACCTTGCTTGATAGGACTGATAGGTTTGTTATCTACTGGGATGCCTCGAGAGTAGGATTGGGATGTGTGTTGATGCAAAAAGGAATGTTTATTACCTATGCTTTTAGACGGCTCAAAGTGCATAAGAAGAACTGTCCCTCTCACGACTTAGAGTTTGCTACAATGGTGTTCACTCTTAAGATATGGTGCCACCACTTGTATGGAGTGCACATGGATGTGTTCACAGACCACAAAAGCCTACAATATGTCTTCACCCAGAAAGATCTAAACTTGAGGCAAAGAAGATGGCTTGAGTTGCTCAAGGACTATGACATAAGCATTTTTTACCATCCAGGTAAGGCTAATGTGGTTGTTGATGCTCTTAGCAGGTTGTCCATGGGAAGCACTGCTCATATGAAGGAAAAAAGGAAATAGTTGGCTAAAGAGGTGCATAGATTAGCTAGATTGGGAGTTCGACTTAAAGAGAACAAGGAGGGAGAGTTTAATGTCCAGAATGGGTCCGCTTAATCCTTAGTGTTAGAGTTGAAAGAAAAACAAGACAAATATCCTGAGCTATTGCAGTTGAAAGAGGATGTACATAAGTAGAAGGTTATGACTTTCGCCAAAGTGGAGATGGGTTATTGAAGTATCACGAGAGATTGTGTATTCCTGACATTGATAATGTTTGAGAGAGAATCATGGCAGAAGTACATAACTCCAGGTATATCATTCATCCTGGCTCCACCATGATGTATGACGACTTGAGAGAAGTCTATTAGTGTAATGGGATGAAAAGGAATATTGTAGAAATTGTTGCAAAGTGTCCCAATTGTTAGCAGGTCAAGGTTAAGCATCAGAGACCGAGTGGTTTGGCTTAGAACATTGAAATTCAGTAATGGAAGTGGGACATGATCAATATGGACTTCATTACTAATTTACCAAGGCCTCGAAAGCAACATGACTTGATTTGGGTGATAGTTGACAGAATGACTAAGTCTACTCACTTCTTGGCAGTCAAGATAACTAACACTGCAGTGGAAAACGCCAAGTTGTACATTTGTGAATATGAGGTTGCATGGAGTTATGTTGTCTATCATCTTGGACATAGGGGCTTAATTCACGTCTTAGTTTTGGAGATACTTTCAGAAGGGATTGGGTACTAGGGTGAATCTAAGTACAGGCTTCCACCATCAGACAGATGGCCAGGTGGAGCTTACTATTTAGACATTAGAGGATATGTTGAGAGCATATGCTATTGATTTTAAAGGTAATTGGGATGACCATTTTCCTTTGATAGAGTTTGCTTACAACAACTTTCATTCCAGTATTCAGACAACCACATATGAGGTACTTTATGGTACAAGGTGTAGATCACTGATTGGATGGTTTGAGGTAGGTGAAACTGAGATGATGGGACCAGATTTGGTACACCAAGCTATTGAAAGTGTGAAGACCATTCAAGAAAAGTTGAGAACTGGACAGTGTCGACAAAAATCTTATACAGATGTTTGAAGAAGAGACTTAGAGTTTGAGATCAATGATTGGGTATATTTGAATGTGTCTCCCATAAAGGGAGTGATAAGATTTTGAAAGAAAGGGAAGTTGAGTCTGGGATACATTTGCCCTTATCGAGTCATAAAGAGAGTGGGTAAAGTTGTTTATAACTTAGAGTTCTTAATGCGACTTTTTATGGTTTTTATGTGTTCTTGTGTTGTTCTTGCAGAAAAGTGAGGTTGGCATAATTTTGGAGAAAAGTTGCAGATTTTACTGAAGCATAAGACATACGAGTTCACCTATGACTCTTAACCCAAGCTATAAGTCATAGGGCGTTATCAAAGAAAGAAAAATAGACCAAAAATTAGAAATCTACTAAGTTGAGGCCAACCCTATGAGACCACCCTACGAGTCATAGGTTTCACTACGACTTGTATAGGTGTACTCGTAGCAGGCATCAAGGAGCACAAACTTTGGATCAACAACAGAAGGCCTAGACTATGAGAGGAGTATACAAGTCCTACCCCAAGCTAATACTTATACCAGTGGGTCATACCAGTTGAGTCTAAGGTGCCAAGAACCTGATACGAGACCCTAATTACGACTCGTAAGTCACCCTACGAGTCGTACCTGTAAGGTGTACCATCTTGCAGCTGTCTTATCTGTATAATTTTTTAGGGTTATTTTGTAACTACTATAAATAGTTTAGGTTAGGGTTTTATTGAGGGAGATTTGAAATTAAGAAGAGAACATTATCTTTAAAGATACTCTCAAGACAACTTTTAGGTTTTTAGCTTATCCTATCATTTTCTCATGGAAAACCCAATTTTGGGAATTGCAAATCTTGCTTTGTGCTTATTATCAATCTATCAAGCCTTTTGTTTGCAATTAGTGGTGTCATAAATCTTCATTGCCTTGGTAAAATTCTCAATCAGGTCTTGTATTTGTATTTTTGTTGGTTTTGCCTTAGTCAAGAGTAGCTAAGCACCCACAACTTGGGGTTGTGAGAACTATGGGTAGTTGACTTGAAATGGCCTAGGTTAATGCATTTCTATGATTGGGATTTTGCATGTATTATCTATTTTTCTTCGTTATGATTGTTGTTTGGTGGTGCTCAACACCAAAACATGGCTACTATCACGATCCCGAACAAGGTAGTTACAAATAGGAAAAGAGTAATAAATGATAGAATTTGATTGATGTGTCCTCATTTAATCAAGCAAACCTGACCAAAGGGAGGTTGACTGGGACAATAGGTAATGGTTAGTTGGCACACAATGGTTGTCAACCAAGCGCTATGGTGAAATTCGACCTTCACCTTCACATAAGAGCTAGAAGAAAATAAGTTACCATCTTGCATGCAAATCTCTAACTGTAGTTATGTTATTTAGGTTAATCGAGTCAACGAACCATGGGGAACACAATTCCCAAGTTGTCCCTAAAATTGAGTGTTCTTTTGCATCGTAGCATAGTGTTCATTTTACTTTGCTCTTGCATTACAAGTCCCCCCCCCCCATTTAGAGATTTTAGTTATAGACACTAGAAATGATTAATAGCAAATTCTCATAGTCAAACCCTGTATTCCATGTGAATTTGATCCAACCTTTTGGTTAGCTTAATTGCTGACAGCGACCACTTTCTTCTTGGAGCGAGAACATCAGGTCATATTCCTTGGCAACAGTGCCATAATTTTTTATGTTCACGCTTTAATAGTAAAGTCGTCGCAGTCAAGTATAAACCTAACCAGAGGTTAGGGTCAAATCGACAGTGAATATAGGGCTTAACTATGTAGATCCACTAATAATTATTTCAAGCATCGATCACTATATTCTCTAGAATGGGGGTTTTTCGTGATTAAAAATGAAGAACAAAAATAAACACTATACTACTAATGCAAGAAGATAATCAAATTGAGGGACAACTTTGGGAATTATGTTCCCCATGATCTAGACAACATGACTCTAATCAAGATATTGCATGCAGGACTGCAATTTAGGTTCTTCCAGACCTCTTGTGAAGGTAAAGGTCGAATTTCACCATGGCGCATGGTCGGCAACCATGGTGTGCCAACTAACCGTTACCCATTGTCCCAGTCAACTTCCCCTTAGTCAAGTTTGGTTAATTAGATGAGAACACATCAATCAATCCTGTTATCTTCTTCCCTTTTTCTATTCATCACAACCTTTGTTGGGATCGTAATAGTAGGTGGGATTTGGTGCTGGCCACCACCAAACAACATTCAAAGCGAAGGGAAATAAATAATAAATGCAAATACCCAATTAAAGAAATGCATAAATTCTTGGTTATGTCAAGTTAACTCCTCATAGTTCCCACAACCCCAAGTTGTGGGTGCTTAACTACTCATGGCTAAGGCAAAATCACCAACAGTGAACATAAAAGACAGGGTTGAGAAATTACCCAAGAATAATGAAGAAAAACAGATCTTTTATTTGAAATCACAAGCTTGGATTAATGTAAGTTGAGTACAATGTGATTTCAAATCTCCCAAAATGGTTCTTCAAAATGAAATACTAAAATCTACACTAAACCCTAGGAAAGTTCTCTAAGAATATTCAAAGTACCTTGAAAATCTATAAAGTGTCAAATCACTCTTTCAAAAACCCTATCATTAACTACTTATTCTATTTACAAAAAGTCCTTAAAAATAAAATACATAATATAGTCTGCAGCAGGTATAGTTCGCAGTTACGACTCATATGGTGACCTACGAGTCATAGTCGGGCTTTCATAGTCAGCACTTCGCATTTTGGATTTCACTGCTACGATCCATTGCTATGAGTCATGGTATAATATATGACTCATAGTGTCTTCTCATAATCCCTAGTTGCAGTTCTTTCAAATTTTGGCAACATTATTTCAGGCTACAAGACCCCTTTCTACAAGTTGTAGTGAGATATATGACTCGTGGTGGCCTCGTATAGATGACCTTCACTTTGTAAATTCTTAATTTTGGATACTATTTCTTCCTATGATGGCACATTATGACTTTTAGGGTGGCTTTTATGTCCTGAACTTCATCAAAATCTGCAATTCTTTCTCCCAAAATCATACCAACCTATATTTTTTGCAAGAACAACAGAAGAACACATAAAAACTATACAAAGTGTTAATCATCATGCTAGGGTGTTGCTTGTGTTGTTATGAATCATGTGGGTGCATGTGTATTGCTTTGATGCTAGTAGAATAGGGTGAAAAAGTCGTATGGGGTCCTTGCTAATGGACTTAGAAACTCAGGTGACTGAGCTTTCTTGCATAAGAGGGTCTTTTATGGCCCACGGAATACTTAATGAGTCATAATTTCCCCTCGTATGAGATTCCAGAAGCCTAAAGTTTTTGAGTACCCATCAGTCGAAACCTTCTATGAGTCATAAAACACTTCATGGCTCATAAAAAGTCCTCGTGGATCCCTGCCTAAAATTACTTCAGACACTAGAATCATCTACGACACAGTCTACGACTCGTAAAACCTTTACGAGTTGAACTTACTCTCGTAAATGCCTTTCCAGTAACAAAAAATCTATAAACTATTTTACGAGAGCCTTCTACAGCTAGTACTTTTCACTATGGCCCATATAGGTGCTTTCATAGACCCTTCTACAACTAAGTTTGAGTTATTTTTGCATTTCATTTTCTGATCTATTAGGGCTAACCAAGGTGTGTAAATGTATATATTTGAGGTACCATTTCCCTGAGAGCAAGATATGAGGAAATCAAAATGATGAAAAGGAGGCCCAGGGATGAGCTCTCAAGGGATAAGCAGACCCCCACCCTAAGTGGACCACTACAGGAGCTCTACGTCTAACCTGACCTGGAGGTTGACAGACCACAGACGAGGGTTGTTGCCAGAGCTGAGCAAACCTGGGATCTTGCCATTTGTACTCCCTAGTCTGAGTAAGGAGACCATGACAAGAGCAGCTCCATTCATATGACTCTATCTAAAGAGGAGTCCAGCTCAGAGTCAAGCTTCGACAACAAGTCAAAAACAGAGTCCTCTGTCGTACCGCGAGCATCTCCATCTTTACCAGACGCTCTTACTAGTCAGTGGTGTGTCACGAAGATGTGGTATATCTATACAGAGTACATGCAGACTATATAGTAGGGCAAGCTAGCCAATCTATTTATGAGGAACTCCATGTCATCCCAGATAGATTAGACAGTGTCCCCGGTCTCCAAGAAACTATGATCAGACATGGTATCCAGTGGCTGACCAAATCACTTGAGAAGTGCTCCCCAACAATGGTGAGGGAGTTTTATGCATCATATGCAGCCATCATCCAGAGTACTCTTCCCTAGGGAAAAAAGCCCTTCGCTCAGCCCAGACTGATAAATACCAAAGTAAGGGGCCGGCAGGTGGATATCTCAAAGACCATCATTCGCCCTATGTAATTTAGGCACAAATTACCTGCCCCCAGATCGACAGCAGAATTTGACCATATAGTGGGGAAGACTAGGGAATTAACCCTAATAACAGATCTAGATCATAGAGCTATCTTGAGGAGATTGGTGGCTGGTTTGATTGCTGAGCAGGATCTGGAGCTTGTATGGGTAGCCACTCACTCGGAGCCTAAGGCTTCTCTCAGTTTCTTTACCAATTTTTTTGGGTGATTGTTAGATCACTCATTGGGCCGACACTTTCAGATAACACTTTGATGTCGGAGCGTACAGTACTAGTTGCCAGTATTTTGGCTGGCTACGAGATAGATTGGGTCGGCCTCATCGTTGAGCCGATCCATGAGGCCATCCCAAAGAGGTCCACCTCTATCCCCTTTTTATTCTTGATCTATAGACACTGTCTAAAGTATGGAGTGGAGAGTCTACACCAACTAGGCACACTGCTTGAGGTCCAATGTACTTTGGATGCTAGCCTGATCAAGGCTAAAGAGAATCGAGTTGCACTATGGCAAGCACTGCACCAGCCTGCTCCTATGCAAGAGATGTCACCCTAGTGCTACCACCTAAGGTTCCTCCCACTATAACTACTGCAATAGAAGGGAGGATCCCATAGACCGAGGCAGATGAGGAGAGTAGGCCTACTACTACCACTCTTACACCATAGACCACTTCATCATGGACTGTACCTGTGGGCAGGGTCTACATATTCATAGTATTTATCCATGCAATGATACAAAGCTTATTATATGTCAAGTCATAGTTGACTCATCTAGTTCAGCAAATAAGCAAATTGGTTGGCTAGGCGATTTCAGAGTCAGAGGGTCA
Source organism: Solanum ossicruentum (assembly GCA_025774065.1). Classification (NCBI taxonomy): domain Eukaryota; kingdom Viridiplantae; phylum Streptophyta; class Magnoliopsida; order Solanales; family Solanaceae; genus Solanum; species Solanum ossicruentum. Next base: position 28,642 of record JAOTQR010085023.1, read on the forward strand.
TATGAAGGCATACATGGATGCCCATATTGATGCTTTCGAGATGAGGGTAGAGTAGAGCTTGAGCACAACCCAGCTGTCAGATATGATTGCCATCTAGATGGAGATCCAGTGACTCTGCGGTATCATGACAGCAACACTGGCAGTACCAGTGACACTACCAAAGAACACACTCCCAGTGCTGATGGTAGATCTATTTGCTCATAAGGAGCACACGCAATCTTCCCATGCGAAAAGTCCCCACACGGATGATGATCCAAATATTGTACGATTTCATGAAGGGCTGATAGACTTGTCAAAGATCTAAGCCTAGGGCATGGATGTGACACGATGAATGGGAAACCCGAACGAACCCCAAACTAGCCTCTTAACTTATCATTACACATCCTTGATTGTGAAAGCATACAAAGACATATAGATTAATGATAGGGGCTATGGGACTAAGGGAAAGCTTGCATAAACGACATAATCAAGGGTCAAGAGTCAAGAGTCAAAGCTCAAACATAAATACACAACATGTCTAACAAACACCTCTAATACATGGATAGAACGGGGACCAAGAGAAGATACCGAGCTCAACCTCATAGTCAATAGTACAAAAGAAAGCGTTTCAATAAAGGATATTAGTAAATTAGACCAAGGTCCCTGAAATGGAGGACTCACCAACAAGCTTGGAATAGCACCATCTAGCCCCGTGGAGGAGGAGGAGCATCAACTTGGGCAGTGGTTCCTACGTGGTGATATCATATAGGCAAGAGTATGTGTTAGTATGTTTGAATGTACTAAGTATGTGGGATGTAGTGCAAGAAGAGATGAGCTTCATGATCAACATGCACAAAATTTGGCAATAGGCATAATATAGCAATATGACATGTATGTTCAATGCATAAGTAAAACATGCGTAAGTAAATCAAACTCATATAGGATGCCATATGTGAAGAGGAGACCAAGCTAGATTTCCAAGGTATAAACCCCTTAGGGTTGGTGATGATAGCACCCATCACCCTTGTGTGTGAGGTACAAACCCCTCATCACGATTAATGATGATACCACCCATCACCCTAGTGTGTGAGGTACAAACCCCTCATCAAGGTTAGTGATGATTGCACGCATCACTCTGGTGGTTGAGTCTTTGACCCCTTAACTAGGCCCCCCAATTGGGAATGGTCTACCATAACACTTCATAGAACTCATCATGTACATAAGCTCATTTCATCATCATATAGTCAATCATATCATATCTCATGCTTTAGACCTTTATTTCCTCAAGAAATCATAATCGGACATTTTATCAAACACTTTGGGGGGGGGTGTAATGAAGGCAAAAGAAATCACACTTTTGTACCAAGTTTGTCAAAATCCAAGCCTAGGGCCTAGATGTGACATAGCGAATGGGGAACCCGAAGGAACCCCAAATAAGCCTCTTAACTTTACATTACATATCCTTGGTCGCGGAAGAATACAAAGACATATAGTTTCAGAATAAGGGCAATGGGACTAAGGGAAAGCTTTCATAAATGTCATAAAAAAGAGTTAAGAGTCAAAGCTCATACATAAATACACAACATATCTAATAAGCACCTCTAATACATAGATAGAGCAGGGGCCAAGACAAGCTATCGGGTTCATTCTCACAGTGAATACAACATAAAAAAGTGTCTCAATACATGGAATAGTAACTTAGACCAAGGTCAGCTCATAAATAAATACACAATATGTCAAATAAGCACCTCTAATACATATATAGAGAAGGGGCCAAGATAAGCTATAGTGTTCACCCTCATAGTCAATAGAACATACGAAAGTGTCTTAATACAAGGATAATAGTAACTTAGACCAAGGTCCCCGAAATGGAGGACTCGCCCACAAGCTTGGAATAGCACTGTCTCACCACATGGAGGAGGAGGATGATCAATTTCCAAAACCTGGTTCCTACATGGTGATATCATGTAGGCAAGAGTATATGTTAGTACGTTTGGATGTACTAAGTGTGTGGGATGCAATGTAACAAGAGATAAATTTCATGATCAACATGCATAACATTAGGAAATAGGCATAATATAGCAATATGACATGTATGCTCAATGCACAAGTAAAACATGCTTAAGTAAATCAAACTCATATAAGATACCATATGTGAAGAGGAGACCAAGCTAGATTTTCAAGGTATAAACCCCTTGGGGTTGGTGATGATAGCACCCATCGCCCTAATGTGTGAGGTACAAAGCCCTAATCAAGGTTAGTGATGATATCACCCATCACCCGAGTGTGTGAGGTACAAACCCCTCATCAAGGTTAGTGATGATCACACCTATCACTCTAGTGGTTGAATCTTTGACCCCTCAACTAGGCCCCCGAATTAGGAATGGTCTACCACAACATTTTGTATAGCATTCATCGTGTACATAAGCTCATTTCATCATTATATAGTTAATCATATCATATGGCATGCTTTAAACCTTCATTTCCTCAAGAAACCATAAACTGGATATTTTATCAAACACTTTTGGGGTGTTTTGGGGGTAAAAGACCATGCAATTAAGAGATGAAATCATGCATTAAAATCTGTAGTAAACCATTATTCAACACCTTGCAACACCCCAAGATATTCACATCAAAACCCCTCACCAAATCCAAAATTAGATCCAAGATTTAAAACTACAAACATGCTAAAACAAACATACTTTCATGAACTAAAATCACTATGTAGTAATTTCTCAATACACAAGACCCACATACAAAATCATTTTTAAATCATGCAATATTAGTAAAAATGAGGCTTAGGCACCATGGATGAAAGGACCCAATGGTTCAACACCACATACCTTATCTTTGGAGAAGTTCTTGATGAAGTTTGAAAATGGAGGCTTGAAGCTTAAAGAGAATCCTTAGCTTTGGATGAGGGTTTTGGGTCTTGAATTTGGGAGTAAAAATATGACTAAGTGTTTGAGTGAGTATTGGGAAATGATTTGGGACATATAATGGTGAAATTTGGCTAAGTATAGGCAAAAACATGTTTGGGAAAACTTAGGCCCAACACTTAGAAAAATCTAGACAAACTAAGAAAAGTTGTGTAGAAAATACGCATCTCCGTGTCACAGAGAGGATGCGGAGGCTCTCTGGAAATTGCACCAAGCGAAATTTCATAAATCGATTCCTTTGCTATAAATTCAATATTAGACCCTTGTTACCCTAATTTTGACCCCCTGAACAAGAATATGAAGTCAGAGTTTTGAAATAACCAACTCAGTTTTTGGATATATGGAAAACAAGATTTTGGGCACTTCTAAGGCACACTTTTAGGCACTTTTTGGGATTGTTACAAGACTTGAGCTTGTTTTGAGAGAGTCAAGACTAGAGGCACAAGGACAATAGGCTTGTGAGCCTGAGAAATAAGGAGTGTTGGCCCCTCCAGACAAAGTGCTACTACTAAGGAGGCTGCCACGCAGAGTGGTCAGACATAGCCACACACTAGCGCTTAGGTGCCCAAGTATTCTTATTTTACTCTAATAATTTATTTCATCTTGATTGTGTGCATTGAGGATAATGGACCTCTTTTGTGATAGGGTGTGGGTAGTTATGGGCCTTAATGAAGTCTGAGTAGCTTGGGTCCACAACTACTCCAATTCTTAAATCTTGGAGGTTTTCTTGCATGTGTTCTTTTTCCCTATAGTTATTTACTTTCTATTTTGAACTGGCATGTTTAGGTAGTATATGTAGCATATAATACTGATATCTGGGGCATATACTTGTTTGTTTTTTTTTTGTGAAAAAAATGATACCCACCCAATTTGAATAGTCAGTCTAGATAGCAACCATACGTGCTTAAGTATGTTGACGATGCTTGTTCTGATAAGTGATGATAAATTGAGATAAAAAGTATGATATGAGAATCTTTTGTTAATAATGTAATCAGTGTCATGTGAGTGTGAGCTTAATTCGCAAAATTTACATATTATATTTCAATTCAGAACTTTCCCTGTTACTCTAAGTTAGACTTTATATTACTTGAATTAGGAAAGGATCTTAGGTCATTGTTCTTAACAGTCAACATAGCCTAATAACCAACCAAATTTACAGAAAACCCCTTGATCCTAATGTTCAAGCCTGACATGTGCCTATTCTTTGTAAGAACCTAAGGAACCTAGCCTTCTTAGTTGTAAAATCCTAAAATTAGCCCCGGTCCTTCCTTGATCATTATGCACCTTGACTGAGGCGAAAATCCTAAGTTGAGGCTTGCTTCCAAAAGTGGCCCTGCATCTAAGGATAGATAATGTGCACCTCAACTCAGGCCAAAAGCCTAAGTTGAGGATGGTTGGTGTTAGAAAAAAATAGAAAATGAGGGGGAAAGTTAGTGATACGAGGAAAATGAGTGAAATCATGTACTGGGTGCAAGAAAAAAATAAGTGATGCCTTAGTTATGAGCTAAAAAGAAACAATGAATTACAAAAACAAGGCAAAAGGATAAAAAATGAAAAGAATTCACCCAGGAAAGCTTGAAATAGGAGAAAAAGGGATAACAGAGTGAAAGTAATAGTGTTGGTAGGGCAAAAGTGTTAAAAAATACAGTTTCAAGGAGGGCCTTTAGTCACTATGTTCCCAAAGAACCACACCAAAGCCCCTTGAGCCTATGTTACAAACCTATAAAGTCCTAAAGTAATCCTAGTCCAAGTGGTCAAAGGTCTTAATCATGAGTATAGGGAGAAAGCCTATGGTAAAGGGCATAATGCATGAATATCTTTTGTGAGAGTGAATGATTTTGTATAGTCCCAATATTATACATGGAAACATCATTGAGACAGAGATCTAGGACTTCTTTCTATGAGGGCACTTGCATTGCGTTGTTAACATTAGATTTATTCAATGATTGTGGCTTGTTGATAGTATCTCACTTGTCATAGTTGTATTGTCGCATGCATTAGTCCGTATTGATTTGACGGATAGCTATCCGATTGTGTTCTGAAAAATGGTGTGGGAATGTGTGGTTAAGTTTGATATGATGTATGTTATTAGGTGGATATTTGTGTGCTATTGTATTTCTTATATAGATTAAGTCCATCGCTTGATGACCATCAATAATTTCAAGTTGAGGGTGTTGATGTGCTGTCAAAATACAACACTTTTAATTCTTAAAACATTGAATTTTGTGAATTTTCAATGCGATGTCAGTAGGTTTTATGTGTGTTTTTTGTTTGGTTTGCAGGATTTCAGGGTTGGCATTGAATTTTGGAAGATTATGCAGAAGTTGTTGATTTTAAGGATGTATGAGACCCTTTACGAGCCATAGAGCATTCTATGGGCCGTGAAGGGGGTTTGGTGGACAATTCCAGTGAGGGGTAGATTTATGAAGTTTGTTCTACGAACACGCAGATGTATTGAGAAACTATTTATGAGTCGAAGATCAAGTCTCATGCCTTGAGGATCAGTGAAGAAGGACTTTCTAAAGTTTCATCAACCAAAACCCCCTACGAGCCGTAGAACACATTATGGGTTGTAGAAGGGTATCATAGAACACATATCTAGTTTTGCAGTAACAAATCATGGAAGCCCAATTACGAGTTGTAGAAGACCATATGCCTCGTAAAGCCCTCGTAAGGCATGCCGACCCAATTATTCTATTTTGTTTAGGACATATATGTTAAACATTATAAATAGGTTTTTAGGTTATTGTTCTTGAAGAGTTTAAATAGTTAGCAAAAAAATAGTGAGATAGAGTAGATAAAACATTAGAGAGTTTTGAGAAATACTTGTGCACTTTGATTTGATCTTCTAATTACAATCTTGTGATTATCATTGAAGCTTGGATTTGCTTGTGCTTAATTCAATTGTATAAATGTTCTATTATATTATTCAAATTTGTAAGTCTTGAATATACCCAAATAATCAGTAGATAAATCCACAACTAGGGTTGTGGAAACTATAAAGAACTAACAAAATAAAACTGGATAATTCATAATTCTTGAAAAGTGTGCATGCATGTATTAGTTAACTATCTTTGTTTTGCATATTTTCTAGTGGTGGACAACATTAGAACCCGCCTAGTATTGAAACAAACCCAAAAGTGCTTGAAAATTGCCTCGAAAGTGCCCGAAACTGTAATTTTCACATATCTCAAAATCTGTGCATGATATCAAAAATCTAACTTCATATTCTTGTTCAAGGGGTCAAATTGAGTGGGACTCATAAGTGAGAAAAGAGTTTCCAAGCCTTGAAGGATAAGCTTATCTTCGCTCCTATCATGCCTTTATCGAATGGTGTAGAAGGGTTGTTATGTATTGTGATGTCTCCTAGATTGGTTTGGCTGGTGTGTTGATTCAAGATGGTTAGGTAGAATCCTATGCTATTAGATAATTTGAGATGTATGTGAAGGATTATCCTATCTATGACCTTGAGTTGGCCGCCGTAGTTTTGCTTCGAAAATTTGACGTCATTGGTCGTATAGGGTGCATGTTGTTGTACTTACCATTCACAAGAGTCTCCAAAATATGTTCAACCAAACTATATTGACTTAATACATAGGAGGTGGTAAGAACTTCTTAAGGATTAAGACATGAGTGTCCATTATCATCCTGGTAAGGCTAATGTTGTGGTGGATGCCTTGAGTAGGGTGTCTATGGGTAGCCTAGCTCATGTTGATGGTGGTGATAAAGGGGTGGCTAAAGAGTTCCATTGGTTGGATAGAATAATACTTAGGATAGAAGGGATTGATAATGGTGGTGTTGGGGTTGTTGATGGTTCTAAATCTTCATTGGTTGAGGAGGTGAAAGCTTAGCAAGACCTTGACCCTGCTTTGTTAGAATTGAAAGCATTGGTAAAAGATGGTAAGGTGGAGGTTTTCTCCCAAGGAGGAGATGGTACCCTTAGATACCAAGGTAGGTTATGTGTGCCTCGTGTTGATGGCTTGAGAGAAGATTTTAGATGAGGCACGTGCCTCGAATCATAGTACATCCTCTTTAATTCTCATTCTTTTTCACTAGCCGGAACCATTTCCCATCAGCTTTTTATTTTTTTCACTAGATGGAACCATTTCCCATTGGCTTTACATTTCTTTTCTTGAAACATCCAGCAATCACATAGTAAATACACGATAATAATGTCCATGGAAATAACATATGCAAGATGCTCATACAAATTCATATATCTCAAAATCAAGAATGGGTAGCTCCATAATATAAATGTTGTCATATCCTCAATCTCGATACCATCACAACCTCAACAACATTCACATCTAAAAGTAAGTATCACTTCGGTATCAATAACAAATAATAACTATTTCACATATAATAAACCTCCATCATTAATAATTCACAAGTCAAACATCAGCATAGGATAATTACCTAATTCAAAATATTTCAATCAAAGCCTACAGAAATCATTCTCAATACCTCACCCAAGAAGTACAAGATTCTATATACTTAACAAAGGTTAAGAAATTCACTTGCCTTATATAAAGTCTCGAATCACGTCAATTCCGAAGCTTTTCCCTTTCTATGACACTCCGAGTCACCAAAATCTATTCAAATATAGTATCATAATTATATAATGAATCTAAAATAGTAAACTAATTAATTCGGGTGAGAAGGGTATAACGGTCTAAAATTTTGTCATCCAAAAAATATTATCAGAATTTGGAAACTTTTAAATGAAAATGTTCCTCAAGTGATAATGAATTCAACGGCAAAAACCAATTGAAAAAGGGAGCTAACATGAGGAAGCAATCTCATGTTAAAATTTCTGAAATACATGAAAAATAAAGCAGTAAATCTTCAATTTCTACCTCAAACGAAGAAACAAAGTCAATTTACGAAGTTCGCACGGTGTTCTCCTTGGAAAAATATACAATTTAGCCTTTTGAATCGCTCAAATCCGATCAAAATTGAGAGAGAAATC